>APFE031359908.1:0-10236 GCA_000404065.3 Pinus taeda | reverse complement strand
GAGGGATCCATATATAGATATTTGCAGGGGGGTGAGTCAGCTTCTAGGATTTTGATTAGTGTCATTTCACTGATAGTTCTTGGTTCCACTTGGAGATTTCATGATCTCTTACTCATCCTTAGGTGAATTTAGAGAGGCAAGTGTCATATGAGCAGTTTCTAGAAGATTCTGTGAGTTTCCACCTAGCAAACTGCCTCTGCCATTTGCCTACTCTTGCTCATCGCACCCTACAGAAGGGATTTTTAGTATGAATCACACCCTTTGTGTGTAGCAGGTGAGATGCATCGCACCCTTAGCATGGAGCAATCTGTATGGTCTAGTTTTGACTAGTTCTGAGCAGTTTTTCAGGGAGAACTTCTAGGAAATGATGTAATCAGTTGACCTTGATCCTTTAGGGTATGAAACAATACTTTTAGGGGTTTATAAGCCCTTAGTTGATGGAAATATGTGATTGGGGTTGCAATGCTCAAATATGTCTAGAACAATTATGCAAATTTTGTGTCTTTGTTCCTGTTAATGCATCTTGATATGTTATGTATGAATTTCATTTATAATGCTTATATGATGCGCAAATGTATGTAATTACTTTGGTTCAATGAACGCAAGTAAGAAAATTTGTTTATGTGGTGCTAACTGTGATTACCTGATAAGATAAGTAAGACTCTTAAGATAACTTGACAATATGTGCAATACGCTACCTTAGCAGCATGAAAGTATTTGAATCGGAGGTTAGGGTTGCGCAAACACCAGTCGTACCCTTTCATGGAGGTATTGAAGGGAGGAATAAATGGTTAGGAAGAGAGAGCCCTAGAACTTAAGGACCTATGCGAAAGTAGGAATAGAAGGAATAAACTAACATCACAACCATCTCAAGGTGTGGAAACTTGGTTTGAGCATCCCCCCATACTGCTTCGGGTGAAACTTCAGTTTGCGCTCCACACGCTAATGCCAAAAGGGCCAATAGTGTAGGGATTTTTTGGCTAACTAATGTTGAACCTAGGTCAGGCCCCCTTAAGCCAACAAATGGTTCTATTGCCAAGACCGGAATCTGCATAAGAGATGTGTGATGTCATATTACTGGAATCCAACTAAGAAAGAAATCATAGACTGGTTGGATAGGAAGATCCACGAATTCGTGGCATAGGAGAACAGAAGTCCACGACTCACAAAGGAATAGTGGATGGATAGGTACCTATATACAGAAATACACAAGATCTTTTTATGTTCCTTTCCAGTTGAGCTATACGCCTGGATCGCGAAGCTAGTAGATAGCCAAGGAAGGTGGAAACTTGACGGTCCTATTGTTTGGACCCCAGAGCTAGTACAAAAATTGGAAGCATCTGAGGATAAGATCGCTCGCGCTGTAGATCATTGGCTCGATCGCATCATAAGAGGATTTTTCACTAAATTCACGGTTGATACCTCAGTCGGCTACAGCAAGGCGAAGTAGCACTTTTTCAAAGCACCACAAGGCAAGTACTTGAAATATTTGAATACCTGAATTAAAATGTTATTGTGTGAAAAGCGGGTTATGCAGCTACCTTAATGTTTGGAGCTACGGAAGCAAAAAAAAATTACAAAAACAAAGGGAGAAAGGGTCCTAAATATAGTCCATTGATTTCACCTCTGTGAGGTGATGAAGAGGGAATAGCGCAGGTTTCTATGTGAAGTGTTATTCAATTAATAAGACAAGGATTCCTGCGAATGCCACCCCCAACTTCACCACCATCACCTGCGACTTCACCCATACCACCTCTGTCTCCAACATAGTTCAGTATGGAAAATTTTGTGAAGCTGCCTTTGTTTAAAGGCTTGGGAAATGAGGATGTGGACCAGTTCTAGTTCGTTGTAAAAGTTGTATGGGAAGCTCACATCGTTACAAATGATCACATGCAGAAGGCAACATTGGTTAGTGCTCTACAGGATTGCACACTAACCTATCAAGTACTCTAATGATAACCCAAATGCTATAGTGGCAGACATCTAGACAACACTGAATAGAGAATTCAGTAGGCCTAAATCTAAAGCACAGTCTATTGTGGGGTTCAAATAAATTGCGATGCAACCAGGCGAGAGACCTTGGGAGCTCGATCATAGGTTGAAGTGTAAAATCCATGAAGCTAACATGAACCTAACCAACAAATAGCATCGTGAATGGTTTGTGGCTTCGCTCCTACCACACCTAAGGGTTGTGCTGTCACAATAGAAGATAATGACTCTGGAAGAGGCCTTACCGATTGCAATGATACTACATGAAACATTGATGCAAGATCCAAATATTGGGGTCTAGCAGATCCACATGCAGTTGAAAAATATTTGCCTTGAGATGCAAATTTTGAAGCAGGATAGAATGGTTCAACCAGAGGTGCATGAAGAGGTATGGTGCCTGAAATGCAATGGTCATGGGCATGACAAAGAGCATTGTCCAATCTTTGAAAACTACTCGGCAGGAGGAGGACCAATGCCTTTGAGGAAAGAAGCTTATGCGAGACCAAGCGCGGGGCCTGCATTGTGGTGCGTTATATGTCAAGTAGCAGGAAAACATGCCACAGATAACTATCATTTGCTGCATAAGTTTGTACAGACACCGCAACAACTGTTCTACAACTTTTGTAGGTCAGTAGGACATGATGAGCGTAATTGTAGAATCTATGAACTAATGATGGATAGAACTCCCGCCTATAGGGTTTAGGTAGAAACGTTGTCGTTTCAGGGGCGTAGATAAGGCCAAGGCTAAGGAGGACCTGGAAGAGGTTGGAGGCAGCTAATTCGCTACAATTGCGGAGGACCAGGACATTCTTCCCGCGATTGCACTAACCCAACACGCCCATCGTGCAAGTATTACACTCTATTTGATCATGAAACAAAAGACTGTCCTATGCTGATAGCAAGGATACGTGACAAAGGGGTGCTACCACCTCAGCCTACTCAGAACCTGTAGATGATGAAGTTTGAGCCGCGTGAAGAGGACCCGAATGTGAATATAATGCTTCGAAGTGGAATCACAATAGGAGATGACAAGGGGAAACAACCTGAAGATAGCACATGAGTTCACAAAGCCCCAGTGAAGGAGGTTGAGTTTGATTTGGACGCACATGCGAAACATTCATGGAAGCAAAGGAGAGCTTCGTTGAGGCCTACAAATCAAGAAGCAAGGATAAGCCTAATTAAGAGATGGACCCTTCTATGCTTACAACCTTCTTGGAGACCTGTATGAAGTTACTGCTTGATAAGTGGGCTATGAAGGCGCTACAAGACCTTATAAACAGATGTGTCGGAAACACCTCGAGTGAGAGTGCGTAGTACGAAATATTGGTAAGCATAAAACAAGGACGGGATGGGAGATGAAGCTGACCACACAGATAGGAGAATACGAAATGGCTTAGGTTATTTTGGACCTGGGGGCAGACACGAACATCCTACCAAAGCAGACTTGGGAGCAGATGGGAAGACCCATGCTAAAGTGGTCCCTTATTCAGCAAAGGATGGCGAATCAACAGAAGATCATCCTGATGGGGTGGTTGCAAGGGGTGACTGTAGATATTGAAGGCACAAGCACGCTGGTTGACTTCGAGGTAATAGAAATTATGGATGACAGTAACCCCTATCGTGTGCTCCTGGTAATTTATTGGGCTACTGATATGAATGAAGTAATAAACCTAAAGAAGTGAAAGATGATATTTGAGAAGAAATCACTCCACGTCATAGTACCCTAGATCCTGCTAAAGGATCATGCTATACTGAACCAGTCCGCAATTATGAGAGAGGTGATGATCTAGACTGTATCTATAAGACAAAAACACAATACCAAGCTTGGGTGAATCCAACAATGGATGGATGAATTACCTAGGATCGCGAGAGTTCCTACACCTCAAACTCTGATGAATAATTAGAGCGCTAGCAGAATTGGTTACATGAAGTAACTACACTGAGTTGTAACATGATGACCTGATCACTACGTTGTGTGTCATCGGAGGTAAGAAATATGCCTACTTATGATGGCTTGAATGATGTAGATATATTTTTGGATGCATTTGAGAGGGAGGTACCAGAAAAGCAGTGCTTCCAGGCAGTGGACTAGGCACTACACCCATAAGATGGTGGGGTATGCATAAGGTAAGCTTTGATGATTGGCACAAATGTAGGAGGATGACGAGAACATGCTTTGGGAAGCCAAAGGTACAAATAACAGAAAAGTATGATGGGAATGATGACCCGCACATGTACTTGGCCAAATGGGCTCAGGCTTATGGAGAGAAGCTCCAACCTAAATGGGTGCACTTGTTCTGTCACACCCTGGATGTTGTCCCGATGAACTGGTACGTAGAAATAGAACTTTGCCATGGTACAGGTGAATGGGATATTCTGCGTGAAGGATTCCTAATGACATTCAGCTTTGAAGATTGGTTTGACTATATTTATGTGGTGCTACAAAAGGTGAAAGCAGCAATTTTTAGGATACCGCAGGATCCCTTGGACCCGATTCAACCTGAGTGGGAAACTCGGCTGAGCCACACACTAGAATGTTATAACATGATTGTTGAAGAACAAGATGAGGATCCGTGAAAGATTAACATCCCTGAAATAGAAGGCCATCATGAGATTGAAGGACTACAGATTGAGAATCCTAACATAACTGCGCTGCTGAAAATGAAACAAGTAAACATTGGGACAGAGGTAGAGCCAAAATTCACAAAGATTGGAGATTACTGGGACGACGCGATGGTGGATAAGGTCATTGAATTGCTCCTCGAATACCAGGATTTATTCCCAACCAAGCTTATGGATCTAAAAGGGATAATCGAGGACCTAGGTGTTATGAATATCATGTTGAAGCCCAACGCGAAGCTAGTTAAGAAAAGACCTTACCATCTCAATCCAAAGTATAAGGAGAAGGTCCGCTTAGAGCTAGACAAGATGCTCGCGGCAGGCATCATTGAGCCTATGGAAGAATCTGACTGGGTAAGACCAATGGTGGTACAAGAGAAGAAGTAGAAAGATGAAATAAGGATATGCGTGGATCTCATAAAGTTGAATGATGCTTGCCTACATGATCCTTTCCTGACTCTATTCACTGATGAAGTGTTGGGCAATGTAGGTGGCTAGGAAGCATATTCTTTCACTGATGGATTCTCTGGGTACCATCAAATCAAAATCATGCCAGAGTATAGGAGCAAGATGACCTTCATGACTGAGTGGGGGTGTTTTCAGTACACTGTAATGCCATTTGGATTGAAGAATGCACCTATAGTTTTCTCTTGCGTAGTCATTGCTGCATTCAAGGAGTTTATTCATAAGTTCCTGGAAGTATACTTTGATGATTGGACTTTGTTTGGACTGGTGAAAATCCATGTAGCAAGCTTGCGCCTAATGTTGGATACCTGTTGAAGATACCAGATTGTGCTCAGTTTGAAGAAGTGCATATTTTGTGTTCCTTTTGGGACACTGTTGGGTCATGTGGTTTTCAGGTAGGGACTGATGGTAGATCTCATGAAGATTGTGGTGATACTAAATTAGGAAGGACCAAGGAGTGCGAAATAGTTGCACGCTACCCTAAGACATACAGGATATTATAGAAATTTTATTAAAGGCTATGCCCAGTTCACCGCACCTACGGAAAAGTTGTTAAAGAAGGATGTCATGTTCTGCTGGAATGAGGACTGTAAGAAGATCCTGAATGTATTAAAAGAAAAGATGGTCACCACGTCGATTTTATTCTTCCCAGATTGGAAGAATAAGTTTCATGTACACATCGACACATCATGTATAGCATTGGGAGCAATACTGACATAGGCTGGTGGAGAAGACTTGGACCATCCTATAGCGTTCGCAAGCAAAAGGTTATCTAAGACAGAAAAGAACTATTCCACAACCGAGCATGAAGGTTTAGCCATGGTATACACGCTTGAGAAGTTTAGGCACTACTTGCTGGGAGGCCACTTTAAGATGTATATGGACCACTCTGCGCTGAAGTACCTGGTCAATAAGCATGTGTTGGGGGGAGAATCTATAGGTGTCTGTTATTGTTCCAGGAATATGATTTTGAAATTATTGTGAAGCTTGGACGACTGAACATGGGACATACCATCTATTGCACATCGAAACAGGGGAAGATCCCATTAATTTGGAGGAAGGATTGCCTGACGCACAGCTATTTGTAGTGCACATCGTGGATGGTAATTTTGAGATATAATACACTTCCTAATGACAGGAACTACCCCGGAGGGATACACCATCTAGCAAAAAAAGGAGTTAGTGGTGTGCACGGTAGATTTTTTTTGTCATTGCTGGGCATCTGTACAAAATGGTGTCTAATGAGATATTGCGACAATATGTACCCAAGTTTGAGAGGAGTAGCATCCTTGCGGACATTCATGGGGGTGTCGTGGGAGGAAATTATGTGGGTAGAGCGACTACACATAAGATTCTATGTGCAGGGTTGTGGTGGCCAACCCTCCATCAAGATTCTTACTGCAAAGCATGTGATGTGTGTCAAAGGACTGGCAGGTCATCGTGGAGGGATGAGATGCCTTTGAATCCAAAAATTACATTGCAACCCCTTGAGAAGTGGGTGATAGATTTTTTGGGACCCATTTAGCCCTAAGGAAAGACGAGAGTGAGGTACATTATCACCGCGATGGAGTATTTGACTCGTTGGGCAGAGGCATAGCCTGTGAAGAATTGCATAGGCATGACTGCTGTGAAGTTCCTCTTTGAAAATGTACCGACGTGATTTGGCTCTCCAAAGATTTTGATGAATGATCGCAGTACACACTTTTAGAATGAGACGATCAACGCGCTAACAGAGGAATTTCAGGGATCTCACTAGGAGAGCACATCTTATCACTGCAGGCTAATGGGATGGTGGAACCATTCAATAAAGTGTTGGAGATTGCATTGACCAAGGTTTGCAATGCTTAGTGAAGTGATTGAGACCTACACATACCTGCAGTACTATGGGCTTATCGGAAGATGTGCAAGAAGTTGACTGGACAAACTCCCTTTAGGCTTGTCTTTGGTGTTGAAGTGGTAATTCCTATGGAATATATTATGCCTAGTCTACGCATAGTGGTGCTCACAGGTATGATGGATAGCGAAGCCATGGAGGAAAGGCTCGCATAGCTAGATGAGCTTCAGGAAGAGATATTTTTGGCTGGATTTCACCAACAGGTCCAAAGTAGCGAAAAAGTATGGCATTATCAGCATATTAAGTTGCACACCTTTAAGGTAAATGACCTAGTTTTGTTATATGATAGCAAGTTTGATAAATTTCCAGGGAAATTACGAATGCACTCGCTAGGACCCTGTGTCATTAAGGAGATTACCGATGAAGGAGCGATACAGCTGGTCAAGTTTAATGGAGATCCCTTCCCAGGAAAATTTAATGGCATTCGGTTGAAGCCATACACTAGAGGTCCAGCCATGTGACTAGATGAAGGTAGTACAATATTAGCACTCCAAGCAGTTGAAAGGAGGTGCACGACTATAAACTACACTACTTGGGTTGGGGAGCTACATGATTTGAGAACTATGCGAAGCGAGGAAGTGTCACAGGTTTTGTGTCAACAAGAGAGGGCTTGCGCTACCCAGGAAGGAATCACACAAGTTGGTGGGAAAGTGACCGTTAAAGTCACTATTCATGATTTGACGAGAAAAATGTGGCTAAATGGAATGGGCGGCCGACACTTAAGATGAAATTTATGGCTCAGATCCTTGGAAATCTATCGCCAATCCGGCATTAATGAAATGAATTTGGGGGGAACAGTCGGATTTGAATTCAAAATGCCCTATAAATTACAAGTGGTTGTCCAACGAAAAACCCTTTCCATTTTGAGAATTGAGTTGTTGAGCTCTCAGGCACTCATGAACCGAGAATTCTTTGAGGCTTTGAAAGAGACTCCAAAATTTGCAAAATTACTAAAGATGTTGCGAGCACTGTTGGAAAGCATTATGTTGGCACCCACAAAAGCTATAGATACTGAAGTCGAGGAGTTGGTGCCATAAGTTGAGATGTAGGCAGAAGTAGCTGCTCCAAAGGTCGCCGAAGTACTAGCCGAAGTCCCTAAATCACCAAGGACATCGAGACCAAAATTAACCCAAGCCAAGGAGACCACCAAGGATAAAAAGGACAAGCATCCTTCCATACCGTAGCATGCAACACCAAGGAGAAACCCACTGAAGTCCACCACGTAGGAGAAGCATAGATTTATAAATTTGGAGCTGGAGGAGGAGGAAATCGAAAACATCCCGATGGATGATGAGGATGTGGGAGTTGAAGTAGAGGAGGTTGAAGCCCAGGGTGCTGACCCTATCACTTGGTTGCCTGAGTATGTCCCTCCATACAAGCACAAGACCAAGGTGTCAAAAGACATCAATGAAAGCAAGACCCCCTTGTAAACCCCTCTACTGCTGAACGATATTATTTTCGACAAACAGTGCTTAGAGCAGGTGCCACTACTAAAAATTGAGGATTGGGACTTGGTTGACCACGAGAAGTTCCCACATCTGGCAACTGAGCTTCTGATGCACCGCATCATTGATATGAATACCAAAATGACCACATTGGAGCTGCGGAGGTGGCTTAAAGGAGTAGACAGGGTAGGGTTGCTTAACCTGCTTTGGGTGTTGCACTACAACTGCACCCCGGTGATAGTATTGGTCATCAAGCAACTACTATGCTTGGTGCATGATGGGTGTCTATGGGTAGAGGAGCTAATACCCATCACGGATAGATTGATTCATAGGATAACGTGATTGCCATATACAGTAGAGAATTTGGCCATGATATTTGGCAAAAAAGGTGGTGAGTAGACCCTCGTGGAGTCTATAAAAGAAACGTTTAAACTGGTTAAGAAGTCACACATATATGCTATATCTAACATCTGCGACCCTACTGTAAAGGTAGCTACGTAGATTCTAGGAGGGAAAGTGATGAGGAAGTGTCGCAACGATGAGGTGCCAGCACTTGTCGTTGCACTAGCAGCTCAGTGCACCGACAGAATCCAATTCAACTGGTTGGACTACCTTCGCGGTGAGTTCTTGTCGAACTGCCGCAAAGCATAGGAGCTCAGCAAGACATTCCACTATGGGTGGCTCTTGCTATCAATTGTGTTGATGGCATGGGAGGTGCCAGAGGACAGCCAGTTCCCTTCGGTCATGCCAAACCTCCCAGAAGTAGCGAAGTATGCCTCGCTGTGGGTGATCAAGGACGCGTAGTGAGTCAAGGATAACAAGATTTTTTGGATCTTGATGGAGATGAACATCCACATGGCCATCAATCGTAAACCGTGATTGTCGCCTATGGTGTATGCCAACCTACAGGGATACATAGAATTTAAAAAATACTTCCATCATGTATCCATTAGGGTGCAAAAGGACCCTGTGCAGAAATGGTATGACTTGCCTTATCTAGCAACAGATGATGCCATTGATATAGTACTTGATTAATGGCCGGCAGAATGGCACTCTACAATAGACTTAGCGGTGGGAGGAAGCAAGTTCACTGTGTAGAAAAAGAAGGAGGAGGCCAAGCTAAAGATGACTCAGCTGGCCGAAAGGAGAAAGAAGGAGGTCACTGATAAGGCCTAGGTGGAGTGTGAGGCTACACAGTAGACAGCAAAATAGACAGGTGGGATAGAGCAAGGCTCTGACAAAGGCGCGAGGTCACCTTCACCTAAGATAGAGGAGGAGACAGAAGAGAAGCACAGCGCAGACCCACAGGAGACGTCCGCCCACATCAAGCACCCAAGGGAGATGGAGAAAGGAGGGTCCAAGAAGAAATCAAAGGCTACTAAGACATCATTAGACCCTATCACACTAACAAAGGGTGATTTTCATGATATCGGTGACATAGTGAGGGATGTCACCGCGAAAGCCCTACAACAATTTGAGCAGCAGCAATAGACAATCTTGTGGGCTATCTAGATAGGTTTCTATGAGTTGTAGACCCACGCATTACAGGCTAGCATGGTGTGTACTAGCCTTGCCATCGGTAGTTCAGAGGCTGCTGAGATGTTGTGCGCAAAGGCCTCTAGTGCGATAGTGTTGCCTAATGGAGCACTGTAGGTTTTAACCCCATATAGAAATTACCTGCATATGAATTCTAAATCACAGGAAAAATAAAAATGCAAGAGCATAACACATAAAACACATATACATAGAGATTTCCCACTGGATCCCAAAACCGGGACTACCAGCTTGATTTTTCATTTTATTCCTTTCAATGTTACAATACAT
>APFE031359898.1:0-15681 GCA_000404065.3 Pinus taeda | reverse complement strand
TGTGACTATAGTTGTGCATCAGATCTTGCACAATCAAGGGATTGAGTATGCCAATGAGTTTTCCCACATTGTAGCTTGTTCTCACGTGATTTAGCCAAGGAAAGATGTGGCTGCCTTGGAATTATCACCGGTTCTTGAGCAGGTATTGAGCAGCGGAGGTAGGCAAGCAGCGGAAGAGATTTGAGCCAGTGATTGATTCAGATGTGAGCTGTATTGTGTGTGAAAGGTGGAGCTGGTACTGGATTGCTTGTGATAAGCATTGTACTTTGTAATGTTACATGACTCAATCATTAATATACAGATAGTTGGGGTTTTTAGCGAGATGCTTTCCCCGGGATACATACTGTGTTAATGTGTGAATGCTCTTGATGTTTTATTGTTATTGGTGCTGCTATATTGATGATCACCGTAGAGGATATGTATTGTGTATGTTTTCCGCAATAGTACATGATCAGGATAATCTCTGTTGAATATGTGTTAAATTATTCAAAATTTCTACAACTACAAACATCCAAAACAAGAAAAGGAAAGTACAAGATCAAGTAATGGGACAAAATGGTGAATAAAATGAAAGCTAAATTTATGCCAAAAGGTTATCAGTTAAATCTTTTCAAACAGTTACATAATTTAAGGCAAAAAGGAATGTCTGTTAAAGAATATACATAAGAGTTTTATAGATTGAGTATTAGAGCAGGACATGCAGAGGATGACATGGAGAAGGTAGCCAGATATATCAATTGCTTAAGATATGACATAAACGACGAGATCAGCTTGCTGAATCTGAAGACCATTGAAGATGCATATCAAGCAAGTTTGAAGGAAAAAGAGAAGATTTTGAGGAAACAAAATCAGAGGAATAGAGGGAAAAGTTCAGTAAGAGGTAGAGGAACTACCAGACCAAGGTTTCAGCAACATCAGAGTGAAGCAAGAAGTTCAAGTAGTAGACCACCATAGAGAGGATATTGCACCCAAAGGAAGAGATATTTGGTGTTACACATGTGGAGAATGGGGACATGGATCATGGGACTGCCTCATAATAGAACAAAAAGTCAGAGGAATGTGAATGTGGCCAAGGCAAGGGAAGAAAAACCTCAAATTATAGACAAGGAATAATGCCCTGAAGTAGGAGAGTCCCTATTGTTGAAAAGGGTATTTCTTAAGGAAGAGAAGAGACTGGAGAACTAGCTTAGAGGAAGAGTTTATTCAGAACTACATGCAAATCCAAAGGTAAATGTTGTAAAGTGATAATTGACAGTGGAAGCACTAATAACCTTGTTTCTACAGAGATGGTGGACAATCTAGGATTAGTGAAGACAATACACCCTACTCCTTACAAAGTGTCATGGTTGCATAAAGCACATCAAATTATTGTGACAGAATAATGCAAGGTAGAGATACATATTGGTACTTATAAAGATGTGATATTGTGTGATGTAATGCCAATGGATGTATGCCATGTATTGCTGGGAATACCTTGGAAATTTGATAAGAAAGCTATTCATGATGGGAGGAAAAATACTTATACTTTGGAGAAGGATGGAAATAAACATACACTATTGCCATTGAAGGATGAAGCTGACAAAGGAGCATCTGGAAACAACATTATGTTGATGAGTGGAAAGAAGTTTTTGCAAGAGGTTGGAAAAGGTGAAGAAATGCATTTTGCTATCATAGGGGACCTAAGGTAATTTTGACTTCCAAAACTTAGATGATTTACCTAAAGAAATCAAAACTATGTTGACTGATTTTGCTGATATTATTATGGATGAGTTTCCAAATGCATTGCCATCAATCAGGAGTATTAGTCATCATATTGATCTATTACTAGGAGCAAGTTTGCCAAACAAAGAAGCATATAGATTAACTCCTTAAGAGAATGTAGAATTTGGAAAACAAGTGCAAGAATTGATGGATAAAGGACTAATCAGAGAGAGTCTTAGTCCATGTGTTGTACCAATAGTACTCGGTCCAAAGAAAGGAGGTGAATGGCATATGTGTACAGATTCCAGAGCCATAAACAATATCACTATTAGGTATAGGTTTCCTTTACCACACATGGATGATTTAATGGATTGTCTGAGTGGGTCAAAGTATTTTACTAAAATAGATTTGAAGAGTGGATATCATCAAATAAGAATTAGAGAAGGAGATGAATGGAAGACTGCATTTAAAACAAACAGTGGGTTGTATGAGTGGTTAGTGATGCCTTTTGGACTCACTAATGCTCCTAGCACATTCATGAGATTGATGAATGAAGTCTTGAAGGAATATGCAGGCATGTTTGTTATTGTTTATCTTGATGATATTCTAGTTTTTAGTAGAAGTAAAGAATAACATCTAGAGCATCTTAAATTGGTTTTAAGAACTCTGCAAAAAGAGAAACTACTGATAAATTTGAAGAAATGTAGTTTCATGAAAGAAGAATTAATTTACTTGGGATTTGTAGTTTCTAAAGAAGGGTTGAAAATGGATCCAAAGAAAGTCCAAGCAATTTGGAATTGGCCTATTCCAAGGAATATATTTGAGGTAAGAAGTTTGCGTGGTCTTGCAAGTTTTTATAGGAAATTTATCAGAGGTTTTAGTTAGATTTATGCACCAATTCTTGAAACAATCAAGGAGACTAATCATCCATTCAAGTGGACAGAAGCAGCAGACAGGAATTTTAAGTTGCTGAAGAGGAAAATCACATAGAAACCAGTTTTAGCTTTACTTGATTTTGAAAAAGTATTTCAAGTTGAAACAAATGTTAGTGGAATTGCAATTGGAGCCGTTTTGAGTCAGGAACATAGACTAATAGCATACTTTAGTGAGAAATTAAATGAAGCTAAGAAGAAGTATTCTTCTTGTGATAAAGAATTTTATGCTATTGTACAAACCTTAAAAAAATAGAGACATTATTTGCTACCAAAGGAGTTTATATTGTATTCTGACAATCATGCATTAAAATTCATAAACAACCAGCCAAAATTGAACTAGAAACATGCCAAGTGGGTAGAGTTTTTGCAGATCTTTACTTTTGGGATAAAACACACACGTGGTAAGTTGAACAAAGTTGTTGATTCTTTAAGCAGGGTAAATTTCATTGTGCAAGAATTAAAAGTCGGTGTTGTAGGATTTGAAGAAATGGTTGATATGTATAAAGATGATGCAGATTTCAAAGATATTTATACAACAGTACAAAATCCAATAGTTTAAAGGCAACAATTTGTGCATTCCCAAATGTTCTATGAGGGAAAACATAATAAAGGAGAAACACAGTGAAGGATTATCTGGTCACTTTGGACAAGACAAAACCTTTGCTCAGGTAAATGTTTTTTACTATTGGCCAAAGATGCAAACTGATGTTAAGAGATTTGTTGAAAAGTGCAGAATATGTCAACATGCTAAAGGAAGAAGCCAGAATATAGGGTTGTACCAGCCATTGCCAATACCAGACCGACCATGGGATGCAGTTAGCATGGATTTTGTTTGGGGTTACCTAAAACTCAAAGGGGGAATGATTCCATTTATGTTGTGGTAGATAGATTTTCCAAGATGGAACATTTCATTGCATGTAAGAAGACTAGTGATGCAACACATATTGCTAATCTATTTTTTTTCTTCAGAAATTGTAAGATTACATGGATTTCCTGTAAGTATTGTGTCTGATAGAGATAAAAAGTTTGTAGATCATTTTTGGAGAACTATTTGGAAGAAACTAGGTGCTAACCTTAGTTTCAGTTCATCATACCATCCTTAAACAGATGGACAGATTGAAGTGGTAAACAAAAGTTTGGGGAACATATTGAGAAGTTTAGTGTATCAAAATCCTAAGAAATGGGATTTAGCACTAGATTAGGCTGAGTTTGCTTATAATGACACACCAAACCGAAGTGCTAGAATGAGTCCATTTCAAATTGTTTTTGGGATGAATCCAAGAGGTGTGTATGAGCTCAGAAATTTAGGTAAACAGGAGACAAGAAGTGCAAAAGCTAAAGAGTTTGTAGAGTAGATGCAGAGACTACAAGAAGATGTCAAAGGCAGATTGCAGGAAAGCAGTGGCAAATACAAACAAAGAGTAGATATGAAAAGAAGAGAGAAAGAATTCCAAGTGGGAGAGTTGGTGATGATGTATTTGAGAAAAGAAAGATTTCTTGATAAGACTTACAAGAAACTAAAAATGAGAAAGATAGGACCATGTAGAATTGTAAGAAAGATTTCAACTAATGCTTATGAAATTGAATTTCCAGAGGGAATTGGAATATCACCTATCTTCAATGTTGCAAATTTGTATCCATACAAAGAGACAGAGACAGAGCTACAGAAGGAAACTACAGAAGATGAAGTTCAAACTTTGAACTCGGAAGAACAAATGCCAAAGACAGTTAAGAAAGAGGTGGAAGCTATTTTGGAGAAAAGAGCATCCAAAACAACCAGAGGACAAGTTTATTTTGAATATCTAGTCAAATCGAAAGGACAACCAGTGGAGGATGCTAGTTGGTTGACAACAGTAGAGTTGCAGAAGTATGGATTAAACCATGAAAGTTTGAGGAATGATTCTTTTCTTCCCCGGGAGTCTGATGCAGGAGCATCTGGACTTAGCTAGCAATGTGATGGTTTGTTCACATGTTGTGGCTAAATGAGTTGAATTTCATTAACCTGAGTGGTTAAAAGTCAGTGTTGGTAGAGAGGGTTGGATCTCTCAAAAATGATCTTTACTTCATTATTGTAATAACTAGAAAATTGTATTATTTTAGACTAAGGGAAAAGTTGTTAACATAGGTGTGTAATAGAGCTTAAGAGTAGAGGTTTGATTGTTAGATTGATTGAAATAGAGATCGAGTTGTTAGTGCAGTTAAAATAGGATTTGACTCAGAAAAGAGAAGAAAATGTAATGGAAAAGGATTAGCTGAGATGATTGAGAATTGAGTAAGAGGCGAGAGTCTGAGTGATAGATAGGGTTTTGAGATTGAGACAGAGGTCAAATAAATTGTTGTAATTGGGCCAAGTGGGCCAAGACTCTGTAACTTCTATTATATTGAATAAATTGATTTAGTGTACAACTGTGTGTTAATCCTGGTGCAGAATCTCGTTTACATCTGTGTATTTTCATTCTGAATCTTAACCGAGTATTTCCTCTATTTTCACACTTTAATTGTAAATCTCTCGTTAATCATGGTCATTTAGCATTAACAGGTAATCTTGGAATTAAGAACTAAACGTTGATTAAGTGCTTTAATAAAGTTTGATTTAATGCACATGGGTTGTATTAGAAAAGTGGGAAGTGGTATATCGCGTGCCTTTCAAGTGGTAAGCGGTAATATTTCGAGTCCGCATGATTAGCTTGAGTGCTTGACATGTCGCAATTGGAGGAGAGAGAAAAGCCATTTTTTTGCACGCCTTTGAAGTGATAAAGGTCGTGCTTAAATCCATGTGAAATCACGTGATGACCGTTGGATTGGACGGACAAATCAGCGGTAGAAAATCAACAGGCTAGTTGGTGATCGAGGTGAGTGATGATCGTTAGATATGGAAAGAGAAGATCAAAGGCCTAGAGTGAAGTGCATGTCTACCAAAGGGAAAGTCAATGTGGGACCGATGTGTTTAGGGGAAAAGTGGGACCCTTAGGATAAAGTAAGCCATGTACAAAATCCGCTTGAACACATCTGATTGGTTATAAAGTAACCAGTAGTCTATTTTCTAGATGACCACCTTATTTGGATCAACCTCCTATGTCAAATAGGGTGCATGGATCTTAGTGATGATCTAATGGGAAATGATTTTAAACAATCGAGTAGTTGCATTATGTTTTTCAAGGTTGCAATCCCTTAGTAAATATTACAGATTACAAGCATCATAATAGCAAGGTAAATAGAGTGTTAAAATATATGCAATGCAACAAAAACAAAATCATATGAAACCTGTAACTATAATTGCGAGGTACATATAAAGTTTGGGAAATCCATTATTAATATTGAAAATTAAGAAAAATAGGACTTTCGTTACAACATATAGAATTAAACGTTTGAATAGTATTCAAGTCAATTTTGATTGTCATATAATGTATATGAAAATATGGGATAGCTAACTCCTTAGGGTAAAGGATAAGTTAGAAAAAACTAGCAACTCAAAATTTATCTATATTTAAAAATAAATTTTCACGACGAGAAATCTAATTTTTCTAAACCCTTGATATATCCAAAATTCAGATGGATCTAAATTCATTTATAACACATCCTGAAAATATAAAATAAACTTCTTCACATATTGAACATTAATTATACTTCATCAAGGTGAATGTTGCCAACCTCAATTTGAATCCTAAATAATAGGTATAGTTTGTAGGTTGTCATAAGAGGCTAAAGAGTTTTTCTTTGACAATAGCAGTATGTAATCCTCAATTTGAATCCTAGATAATAGGTATGGTTTGTAGGCTATCATATGAGGCTAAAGAGTTTTTCTTTGACAATAGTAGTATGTGAGCCTTGGCCAGAGAAATAATTATGTGTTTTAGTTATCAATTTTCCCACTAAAATCCTTATTTCCAGTAATCTTACTTGGAATCTTCTTTATCATAGTGCTTATCCTCTTATGGATATGTTATGCATACTATAAAAGGTGTAGTCTATTAAGGTGGCATTTTCACGTTTTTCAAATTTTTTTACTTGAAATTTAATTTAAAAAATGCGTTTTTATAATGGAATTTGTATAATTCATGTCCTTATACTAAATTCATTTTTATATTCAAAAATACAATTTAAACAAAAAAAAATTAGATTACAAAATACACCCCCAACAAAAATACACCTCACACCTCTTATAACATACATGAGCATGAGCAGCATTTTATAACATACATGAGCAGCATTTGTTTGGTCATAGTTGTATGTTGCACTGGTTCTCTCCCTCAAAATGCAATATGTACACGATATATATTTCATGTCCATTAGCTGCATAGCCTGCATGGAAGATGGAATGATCCGTCCAAGTTCCGACTTCGTAGTATATGGACCAGACAAGAAATCTTATTTAAAGCAATGAAACATTACATACATAGTAAGGAACATTCTCTAATACAGCCCATTACATACATAGTAAGGAACATTCTCTACTACAGCACATGCCTATGTACAACGATACAAAGGCAAATGTGCAATTTAATGTTATATTTAACTTGAAACAGCAAGTTGCAACGTGTATCCGTTAATTAATTACATTAAGGAAACATCACACCACGCCATCTCACAAGCGAGACTTTCAGCGCGTTGACAATTGATCATCGGTAGAAGATCCCTGAAGCAACGGAAACATTTGGATTTCAGATGGTCCGTGGATATCCACAATCTCCGTATTCGGCAACCGACCACAGCAACTACCCGCTGTTTCCGTCTAATCAATTTCCTTATGTAGCCACTACGCGTCTTCTCTTCTCATCCGCCAGCTACACATTTCTCTATAAATCTCCCCTCCTCATCTCCTCTAACAAACACATAATTACAGGTCATTTTCTTCTGTCTGAATCTTTTGTTTCATGGGCAATTGCATCTCTGGTCGATCAGTTCATCCTCCCACTGCCAGTTTAGTGGTCCTGCCAGAAGACTCTCGCAGTTTGATTAAGGAGTTTCCAGAGCCCGTGAAGGTCGCTGAAATATTAAGAGAGAGACCCGGTTTCTTCGTCTGCCATGCCGATTCCATGCGTTTCGATGAGTATGTTTCTCCCCTTTCTGCACAGCAGGAACTGCAAACGGAGCACCTCTATTTTATGCTGCCTGTCGCCAAACTGCGCCGTCCTTTGACGGCCTCTGATATGGCTGCCTTGGCCGTGGAAGCCAGCGCTGCCATGGGACGGAACCGCCGCCACCGCAACAAATTAAGCCGACGACGTGGCTGCAAAATCAGGCCAAGTGTGACAATGACAGGACAAGAAGTATCTGAGACGAATCAGCAGGAAAGAACATCATCTTCAGAAGAAATGAAGCGCGAGGGATATGATTCAGAAACGAGGGAATGCCGGAAAAGAGTGGAGGTTAATTTGAGGGCACGGTCTGTCAACTATAAATTGCAGCGGGTAGCTTCAGGGCGCAAAAGGTTTAATGGTGGGGCCCTGAGAAGGATGCTTTCAACCATTCACGAGGAGGCCATACCACGATGATATGTGATATGGCTAAACAATTTCATCAAATCATCGCCGCCCATAACTGAAGGAACAATTCTGAAGATTTCTTCTGTCATTTACCGTGGAACGTGAAATTGGGAGCGAACGGGGCCATGTTCGTCTTCTATTGTTAGCAGCGAGTAACCATGCCAGCCAGTTGGAGTAATATTCCGTTTACGCCGAGACGAAGTCGTGGAGAAAACCCATCTTTGCGAAATCGACGTTCCGCGGACGAAATTTACGCGTTATTCAAGTTGCATCCGATATGCTCTCGGATTAAGTTTTACTGGTTTTTATTTTCGCCCGTTCATAATAATGTAAAAAATTTATTATTTCCTTATTATTATTTTTTCAATGTAAAAAATATATAATTTGCTTATTATTTATGTAAAGGAAATTGTTATTTTTATTATTCTAAATTAATAGAATAATGAATGGATTTTATTAAAATTATAGAAATATAGAAGTTTATATTTATTAATATTGAAATATAAATATGAAAAGTTAAAAAAAAATATTCTATTTTTTTTGTTAAAAGTAAGTATGATAATGTATAGAAAGGAAATATTAATTATGGAAAAATATTAAACATAATTAATTGTATTTCATAATGCTCAATGTTTTATTGAGAAAACAAAGAGAAAGTCTCAAACATTTTCAATTTATGAGGATCCTAAGTGATTACAAGTGTTTTTTTAAACAATTTTTAATTCAAACATCCCCAATCAAAAATTAGAAAATCAAATTTTCCATTCTTCCAAGGGTGTAGCTTATGGCTTATCAAGATCTTTGCAATGCCACGTGGAGTTTACATATGTTTATCGGCATTAGTTTAAAGAGAGTGATTAATTTATTTGGTTATCTTTTCATCTTGTTTATTAATATAATAAATAAGAAAAAATGATTAATTATCAATAACTAAATTAAACTGTTAGTAAATATTAGTAAGTATCAATGCATAATAAATATCAAAATATTTGTTTTTTTTAATGTATTTTATATTGCTAAAATTCAAAAAATCAATTAAATTATAACTTTTTCTTATTCTTACTATTTTATCAATAATGATAAAAATAAACAATTAATAAATCAAACATATATACATTAAAAAATATATGTAAGATTATTAACCATAAAGATGCACCTCCACTTTATCATGATATTTTTAATTTGTACAAATGTTTAATTATTGTGAATTTGGTGAACACTCATGGGTGAAGTGTTCACCCAAAAAGTTATTCCAAAAAATCCCAATATCATGTTAGTGTGGAAATTTTCAATTAAATAAATAGGTTTTGTTAGAATATCATGGTTATTAATATCAAATGCCCAAAATACCGTAACTTATTTCATATACCACTTACTTATATGAACCCTTTTTTAATTAATGAATTTAATTAAAATAAAACATTAAAAAAAAGTATAACTACTTTAGAGATAAACCTTTACCTATCTATACTAAAAATATTCTAAAATATTTTATGAAAGGTAAATCCCTACCATCCATTTAATAATTAAATTAAAATTATAAAAACCCTATTTCAAAATAAATATATCTATGAACATTAATTATAATATATATTATATTATATATATTATATATTATTATATTATTATTTATATATATATATTTCAATTTATATTTAAACTTTATCTTCATTATGAAAAAAATATTTTATTTACTTGATAGGCACACACATTTGTTATAAACCAAAGGGGGGTAGAGTATTATGCCTTCGAGACTTAGCAGTTCGAATCGTTTGCTCGGAGAGTGGGGTCCTTGTCCACAAACAAGGGGGGTCTCATACACCCTTTTGGTGTCTGGTTTGTCGTGACTTTAAAAATTGGGTATTATTATTTATTTATTTAAAAATATAATAAAAATATTTAATCTATAACATCTACATAAATCCTAATAAAAATATAAAATACAAGAAAAATCAAACATATAACAGAGAAAGATAATTGTATAAAAATATAAAATACAACAAGAAAAATCAAACATATAATTGAGAAAGATAATTGTACTTGAGAGAAATCAAAATTATAACTAAGAAAAATAATTGTAAACTCAAAGGAAAATACTCAAACAGAGGCACATTGTAGATGCCCTTTGGTGTTAACAAAAATCAACTTGAATGAATGGCATAATAAGAAGAGTGCGTTGTATTGTGAAGTTCCCCAGGTTTGAGCTTTTGCTCATCCCCTCCACCATTTTTGCAGAGAATCGAGTTTCAAAGAACCAAAACCTTTCGTAGAATTTTCCACCTACAATGTTCTTTGAAAACATCCTTGCATTGTCGAGTTCAATGTGTTTTATTTTTAGTTTTTAATCATAAATAAATTGAATCCCGACAACCAAGAAAGGAAAGTTCTTGATATTACTCCACACGTTGAGAAATGAAGTAAAGTAAAGTGAAGTGTCAGACTTCATTTCAAACACGCATCTACAGATTGGAGTGACCTTGTAGTCCCTATCTTCGAATGCTCGTAATCGCTGTAGTGGGCATTGTCAGCGCTGAGGTGCATTGCTGCTATTTTAACGGAAATCTCCCCTATTTTATCTCCGATGTGCCATGTCTCCTCTTGCTCCGCTTTGGCCATAAGCTGAACTTCAAAAATTATACACCTGCACTCGTAAATACCGGCAGGTCCACTCTCTGCTCATCTCTTTTTCGCTGCGCTCTCCATTCTCCGATATCAGATCAGATCGATCTCCGTCGTTCATTTCATTCGTCGATCCAACGGCTATTGCTTAATCACCCATTGGCATATCGCAATTCCATTGCATTGTCCGCCAACCCTTCACCTCTGCAATTAACGATCAGATCTTGACCGTTGATCTGCACTTGATCTAACGGTTGTTGCTTAGCCGATCAAATCAACTTGCACGATGATCCTCAACCATCGATCTTCCTCCATCATATTCAATGGTTCACAATGATTTCGAGTGAGCAACAAGCAAGAGGAATACCCGCCTGATAAGGCGGTTCCTCTCTCCTCCTTTTTGCTATGTGTCACTTAATGAGTGGAATCGAGTGCCAATCTGAATTACCACTTAACTCTTGTGATCTTGCCCGAAATACCACCTTTCGCTTCCAAATCCGCCGATGCGATATCAATTTCTCTATCTTTGTGATATGATCCTGTCCATTGATCATATCGATCCAATGGCCCCGTATCCCACTTCCCATTAGTCACCAGGGGGGAATTTGTTAGCTCTATCAGTATTTTTTGACAGTCAGACAGGTGAACTGAAATAACGGAATATATGGCCGAAAGGGGAAAACAATAGCACAGATCAGCCGAACCAACATAAATGGTTACGGAACATCGCTGGCACGAGCAAGCCACCTGATAGCGCGTCAAAATTACCAGAATTTGGTTACTGTGATGTTAGAAAAAGAGACCCCTTAGCTCATGTTTGTCTAGTTATGGCATCAAGTAGTTAAAAAGAAATAGGGGATAGATTAAGACATCTCAAGCCTCAGAGGGTTTGAGAGCATTGTAAAAAGCCTATAAATGGTTGAAAATTCGAAGTATCAGAGGTTCAACTTTTGGAGACCGTGGATACTCTATTCCTCTTGGCATCTCATCTTCGTTCTAGTAATACAAGCTTCTTTTGTTGTTACATGTTCAATTGCCATCTCCTCCTTTGTTCTAAGCTTGCACTTGAATAGGTTATTCATGTTTTCTTCTGTATTGAATGGTAGATAACTATCATATTATCTTTGCGTTGATAAATTAGATTTGTAAGCTTCATTTACTTTCTGTAGCTAACTATTCATATGTGTTTATGTATCTGCTGGTACAGTCAGGATTCTCCATCTATTCATTGAATTTATAAACTATTGAGCATTAGTGGTTGAAAGCCTTGTCAAGCTGAGGGTGTTCATGCATGTTATGAGTGAAAACAGAGTTGAAACAGTCATCTGACTTGATCCAAACCCCAATCCATTCCAATAGTTCATAGAATGATATTGAAGATTTATATGTTTCCAGGAATCTCCAAACTACAACTTAGGAGAGTTTCCTGGAGTGCTAACATAATTGGCGCCATTGTCGAGGAGAGGAGACTGAAGCTCAACTTCCCTGGGGGATGACACAGATCCAGCTTGGATGATAGACAAAGCCTAGACACTATTTGGGTTGTAGTCATCTATCTAGAGACTCTACTGGAGGACGAACCTCTTGGTGACTCCACTAGATAGTTCTAGCTCAGTTTGTGAGGAATACTAAAATCCTCAGAAGCCACTAGCTGACCCAGTACCTAACCCTGAAAAAATCATCAAAGAAAGAATGGCATTGCAGAAAGGAGCATCAGGTTCAGGTAGATATAAACAATATTCTATATCTC
The DNA here is from genome assembly GCA_000404065.3 of Pinus taeda. Classification (NCBI taxonomy): domain Eukaryota; kingdom Viridiplantae; phylum Streptophyta; class Pinopsida; order Pinales; family Pinaceae; genus Pinus; species Pinus taeda. Next base: position 3,190 of record APFE031359898.1, on the reverse strand, counting down.
TTCAAGAAAATCCTATAATAGAACAAATACATGTTGAGAGTATAGCATCTAATACTAGCAGTGAAGAAAAGATCTCATAGATTCATAGAGCTCCTTGTTCTTTAGGTTCTCCTTTCGTTGTAAGCCCAAAGGAAGCCTCTCCTCCTATCCATCATACTCCTCTGGTCCTATCAGTCACTCCTCAACCTTTTGTCATTCAAACTTGCAGTACCCTCATAGCCACCACAGCTATGGCAGCACCTACCAAAATGGAAAGAATCATAGTTGCTAGGTATGGACCTCTAGTACTTCCCACTCCTTTAAATGCCATGCCTACTGGAGAATATCAAAAGTATATGCCTAAGCTCACTGGGACTAAAGGTGTTACGGCTGAGGAACATCTTGAATCATTCTATAGCTATGTTGATAACCTGGACATTAGTGAAGATGACGTATGGATGAGAGTCTTTGTCCAAAGTCTAGATGAAGAGGCTAGGAAATGGTTCAGAGAACTGACCCCAAGGTCTATAGCAGATATTAAGGCTTTAGATGATGCATTCCTAAAGCATTAGAGGGATAAGAAGGATCTACTCTACTACCACACTGAGTTTGGGAACTTAAAGAGGGAAAAGGGTGAGTTGTTGTCTGATTTTAATAAGAGGTTTAACCGCACGTATAGTAAGATACCAGCTGAGGTAAAACCCACCACTATCTCTGCTAAGCTCATCTATGCCAATGCCTTTGATTCTGACTTCTGTCTATTGTTGAGGGAGAGACGATGTGCTACCTTAGCTAATATGTAGGATGCAACCTTGGAAGTAGAATCAAACATCATGGCTGCAGAGAAGCTCAAGGGGAATGTTGATAAAAGGAGATAGAGGGGCGAATCTTCATCATCTTCAGATCCCAATATAGATAAAATGACCAAGAAGATAGAGTCTTTAGCCTCTAAAATCTCCAAATTAAATGTTGAGCAGCACCCTGGGAAAGGAAGAGTTCTTAATACCTTTGCTCCTAGAAACCCAAATCCATATAGAAGAGCTAATGTGCAGTTGCAGATTCTGCAAAGAAGCAAAGATGCCAATGAAGACCAAAGCGTGAAGCCCCCTTTCCAAAATGTAGTCATGGAAGAAGAGTAGTTTGAAGAAGATGATGAGATCCATTGTCTGGAAGATAAAGGAAGTGCCTCCTTTTTTACCTCAACTGCCTATGAAAAGTCATTATTCAATGACCATATCAGCCAAGAGTGGGATGGTGGAGTTGTTCTAAAAATTGATGATCAACACAGATATGATCTGAGGTTGAAGATCAATAATGCCAAGGAAACTCCTATTTAGAGAGTTTTTGCCCCTACAATACAGCAAGCTAGTAAGCAAAATTAGCTGGTAGTTGATCCCATCATCCTCAAAGCTCCAACTCACGAGGTAAGAGGTCTTGACAAGTCTCCTTCTCCTTTCAGTTTTAAATCAGAAATTCAGAAGCTAAGCATACCTATACCTCTGATTGAACTAGTGAAGTATGAGTTCTTCAAGGGATCTATCCTCGAGGCCCTTAAGCCTAAAGCCATCCAAGCCTCCACTGACTATGTAAATCTGCAAGATGACAAACCAGTTGTTGTTCTCAGCCTAATGATTGAAAATTGTGATGACAGCTCCCCATCATTCTATGTCTCTTTGACTATTCATGACAAAATCCTTCACAACTGCCTTCTGGACACAAGAGCCATCCATAATCTAATTCCCAAGGCTATCATGGATGAGTTGGGTCTTGACATTACCAAGCCTTATCATGACCTGTTTTCTTTTGACTCCAGAAAAGTGAAATGTTTGGGATTAATCAAAGACCTAGCCATCACCTTGTCTCAGCTGCCTATGAAGAGCATGATGATAGATATTGTGGTACTAGATGTACCCCCTAAGTTTTGCATGTTGCTTTCTAGAAGTTGGATCAAGAGATTAGGTCAAACATTGCAAAATGATCTGTCCTATGACACTGTCCCAATTTTTGGAAGTGAGAGTAGGAGATTATACAGAGAAGCTCAGTTGGCTTATATCATCAGTGATGAAAGAAATCACACTAATCATCCCATCTATGATGTCGACACTGATTTTGGAGCTTGTATTCTTCAGATTGAAGAATCCCAGTTGGCCTCCATGTAGCTTAGGAAACCGGTTTGCTAGATCACAAAGGAAGAAGGCCCACAAATTTGGGACATGTTCTTTGATGGAGCTTGCTCTTAGGAAGTTGCAGGGGCAGGTGTAGTCCTTGTGTCCTCCACACAAGAATGCATTCATTTATCTTTCAAGTTAACTTTCCAGGTCACAAATAACATAGCAGAGTATGAAGCCTTGATATTGGGCTTAAACGCTGCTAAGAAATGGGCATCAAAGGTCTAAAGGTGTTTGGAGATACAGACCTTATCATTCAATAGGTGAACAAAACTTTCCAAGCAAAGCATCCAAGGCTAAAAGCATACAGAGATGACGTATGGAAGCTCACGGGTTCTTTTAATAATTTCAACATTTCTTACATCCCTAGAATGAAGAACCAGCTTGTTGATTCCCTTGTTGTGTCTACTAGCACGTTTATTCCTCCTTTTCCTCTGAAATTGACTTATGAAGTTCAGGTGAAATATAGACCATCTCTGCCTGACAATGTCAAATACTGGAAATTTTTTGAAGATGATGAATGAATTAATAGGTTTTTACAAGTCATTGATGAATTTTCTGAAATGCACATTGACCAAGAAAACGAAACCATTGAAGAATACAACTAGTCCAAGCTAAAGGACGAGATGGGTTAGGATAGCATTGTTTAGCTACCTAGTAACCATATACCCAAAGGATTGTTGCCCCTAGAGAAGTTGTTTGATCATAATGATGTACCTTATAAGCCTACCAAAAAGGAAAATGAGTTTGCAATTCATAGACATAATGTAGGGAGTGCAGCCCATCCAAAGTACATGAATTTGTCCATTCACTTGTCTTCTGCCCAAAGTTCTGAGTATTGAACTCTGATGAAACAATTTGCTAATATTTTTGCTTGGGAGTATAGTGATCTTAAGACCTATGAAACGAACATCATCGAGCATAAGATTCCACTGGAGAAGAACACCATCCCTTTTAAGTAGAAATTAATACCTATCAACCTTCTCTTATTGCCTTTGATTGAAAAGGAAATCAAGAAGTTGTTGGATGCCAAAATCATAGTT
>APFE031359893.1:10571-97489 GCA_000404065.3 Pinus taeda | reverse complement strand
GGGTGACTAGGTTTTTTCTTCATTTTCAGTTTTGATACAATAGCGTTGTTATGCTCGATGGTGCTACATGCAACCGTGTGGCTACCCACCAAAATTTACTCATTGTTGCTGCACCAATTGGTCCATTATTGGGAAGTAATTCTTGTTAACCCAATGATTTACACTTTTGTTACAATTTGTCATCCCTATGTAGTTGTTTCCTGGGGCGGTTTCACCTGTAATACCTATCTTGGGTAACTGTCCTTGTTGTTGGTATCATGCATATTATGCACAGTGCGAAGATCCTATGTCGTTCTGATATTGTTGGAAAATATTTTGTAGATTGGCTGAAAACAACAAAATCTCCTGATGGCCCACAATGTCAGAATTTGAAATCCCTAAGCAAGTAAATATTTGGGGTTTTTTCTATTCCAGGATTGTTATGGTCAAATTTTGTCACCCACCACTACTGAAGCTTGTGAATTCTATTGCTCTTTGCGAGGGGTTGAGGATTTTCTACATATTTCGCGGGGCTTCTTAAATTTTTATTCATATTCTTTTATTGTTTAACTACTTGCATTGGCCCTAACACACACCTCTGCGTCAAATACTTGAGATATGTAACCTTGAGAGGCACATCCAAAGTTTCACTCCTACTTCGATGATTTCTCCATCTTAAATAGGTAAGGTTTCATGTACACTCTATTTTCCTTCAGTTTTGTTTTATATCCTGAACTTGTTGTACATAATTATAGATCTTCTTATGAAATGTAATGTCCATTATTCCTTTTTGTAAGGTGCTGACAACCCCTTTCATTAGCATAATTCATTCTTAGCTAAGAGGACTACATTAGTTCAGATGGTTTTCCACCCTTCTAGGTTAGTCTCCTACCTTCTCTAACACTCGAACGCTACAATTCAATTCACTTTACCTTTCTAGGAAGTGATGTTATAATACACATATATTGAGGAACCAAATAAATAAATAAATATATATATATACTTACCGGGTTATCACTGTGCTAGTATTTTATCGCTTTGCAGCTAATATTTACTAGTTTATTATATTTATCTTAGCCTCTTATATTGTTTCCAAACTCGAACAAGGGCATTCTTCGTGACCCTTGGCATAACCTTTTTTGTTGTATTTTCCCACGTAGTTCTCATACCATGACTCTTATTAACTCCGAAATAGGAGCAATTTTCTCCTATAGTATTTGTAAAAAAATTGAATTGTAATAATAATGAAACTGGTTTTGCTTATAGCTTGTTTGAGGCAGTTTGAATTTCGAATTGTAATTCTATCCTTTGAAATTGTAACAATATATATTTACATATTTAGTTAGTTCAAATATATCTTCTTTGTGAGGTAGATTAGATTGCTTTTTTTGTGTTGATGACACTTGAGAGTTATAGTGATCAAATATCCACATTATGTTTCATCGGTGGTTTTATTTTATTTATTGGCTACTATGGTAGTGTCTATGATTTAAAACATATTTTATTTGATTATTGATTTGGAATCAATGTGTACTCCCATTGCCTACTTATCCTTTCGTTTCATGAAATTTTCCAATGTTTCCATTACCACTAATTGTTTCTTCTATGTACATGTGGTTTAAAAATTCTCATTTATAGGTTATAACAGTAAATGAACCATTCGTTCTTGTGGTTTTCTTAGATACTATTGGAATATTGCCTTCCCTTGGGAAATCTATGCCTTTATTAATATTCCGCTCTGTAAAAAACAATTGGGAGTCATGTTTGAAACATGACCACCGATCTGAATCTACGAGTAACTAGTTTTAAAGTAGAAAATTAAACCTAACGATTAATTTCTGCATGGTTTCATTGTTATTTCACTCTTTACTTTGATCCTAATTACCTGATTAACACTATATCCAAATAGTGTCGATAACTTAATTTCAACAGCTCTATTAACTAGTATTTGCACCACATGTTGCAAAGGAAACACTGTAAGGCAATCAAGAAGAATGGCACTTGATATTGCAAATTATCATTAAATGTTGGAAACAACATCATGATAATTTATATGAAATTGATAGAGTTTTGAATTTATCCTTTCATCCAATAATCCTTAGATAAGCTGCTCACTAGTCATCCTGGTCAACTCTAGATGTGATGTTGGGAGAAACAATTTATAGTCAGAATATCAAGTTACCTATAATGCAAATCAAGCAAGCACACTCATGAGAGGTTTTCACACTAGTACTTTACTTCCTCCTCATCATAGCTCTTCACACCTCATGGAGCTGCCTCTTGACTGCTTTACCTTTCAATATAGTGTCACTATATCCCGTTATTCATCCATTGACGATGATGTTGTGACATTGGCCTACCATGAAACAGTTCAGGCCTAACAAGGCAAGTCTTGCAATTTCATTACTTGAACTATACACTGCTTCTGGGCTGCAAAAGCATCATTATTCCATTAATTACCAAGTTCATGATCTAACATCCACTTCATAATTTACCACTATTGCAAAAACAAATTTTAAAATAAAAATACATTTCAACAAAATACAAAGCATTTTCTATTCATTGATATCCTTTCTGAAGCTGCCTTTTGCTGCTTTCAACTTCAATTTAACATATGCATCACCTGGGAAATTTGGTTTCTATTGTACAAATACACAAAAGCATGTTTAAAAACATTTCGCTATATTGCAAATAGGTCCAAATATGCAATGCATATTTCCCTACTACAAGCTCCGTCCAACATAACTAGCTGGTACATAAGTTTTGCCCCCATTAAGATTTTAAAAAAATATTGTGGGTCGATTGTATTTAAGATTGTGAATCAATAGTATTTTTCAAAATAGAGAAAAACTATCGGTTACATAATACCTAAAAAGCAAGGAATTCTCTTTCAACAGTGGATTATCCATAAATTTATAATCCACAAATTCATTTTCAATTTAGCTTTTACACCCTAGTTTGCTTACATTTTCTCGACATCCCTCGCAATTTGAAGATATTGGAGGTCTATCAAGGCCAACACTAGTATTTATATGACGTGAGCTACTCATTTTGTGGCCAGCCTATATTTGAGCATTTCTTTTCACAACCCTCGGTCTTTCTTTGTTTCTTGCTTACCACAAGGACTGCTATACCCTGTCAGATTACTATGGTGAGCTAATAGCTTTATTTTATGGGGTCTTTCTACTGTGTATTATTTTTCATCATCAACATCATTATATTTATATTTATCATTCTTAGTCTTTGCATAACATTAAGATCTACATCTATTACAGAAAACAATGTCATCAATGATCACAAGTCATAAATAATAACAAATAAAACTAATGGATTCATAATAATGGAGTACATATTGTGAATTCCAACAAAAGAATATATTTAGAAAGCGAGCCAAGAATAACTTACTCCCATCATCATCCATGCAATCAAATATCTTAAATTCCAGGCACATACAAGTAGCATAAAACCATGCAGTCACAAACAAGCTCAGAATCAAGGTATCGATACCAATTAGAATTGTATCAATTTCTTCCAAAGACAAACAATGTTCCTTTTATATTCAAATTTGTTCTGTTTCTCAATGTGCCTGAAGGTGAGATATCATTTGGTCATGGAAGAAACCCTGAATTAAGCATAAATTATATGACTAGGTAGTGATAGCTGGGGTGAAATCCGATCCTAGCGAGAGCCTGTAAAGAGAAGAAAAACGATTGCCAGATTTCTGCATAATGAGAATGATCAATATGCTACGTTGTCTTCGCGAAAGAATATTACTGTTCATCTATCAAATGGAAAAACTGACAGAAAATTTCATGTGCCCCAAGCTGGTGAGTTTAATCTTATCTAAAAATCCATTAATTTATCCTATTCTTGAGAACTTTCTAATCAAGCTTTCTTGATCTCTCCCATACCCAAATAGAGTCACGGGCAACATCAGTCACTCAAATCACATTGCTTTAATTTCTCACATTGAGTTCTACTAACATTAAGGAATTGCCTCCAGCTATATGCAGTGTTTCTAGGCTTCAATTCTAGGATCTTTCAGACTGCAAAGTCTTAACATCATTGCCAAGTGAGATGTCTAAAATCACTTCATTGAAAAGACTACATTTGAGTATGGGTATGGAAAAATCTTTGAATGATCCCACAAATGTTGTGGCTCTGAGGGATCTCACAAATCTTATAGAGCTCCGTTGAATTTGATGCACTAGCAACCATAATGGGAAATTGGCCAGAAATGAGGCATTTATATTTGCATCACATAAATAGGAATAATCTTAAGTACAATATCCCCGATGAGATGCAGAAGATGAAGAAGCTACAAAGTCCTCTATTGGATGATCACTCATTCAGCTCCAATTCACAATATCGAGTACACATAAGTCTGATGCCACTATTTGTCTATCCTTTGGTTTTTAGATGCCACGGGTACGAATACAACTAACAACAAATATGTACTCATTCCAAAAATGGAAACCTCAATTTTGTTTGAAAAATCAGGGATACAGATTCTATTTAATTTTCATTTTTTTACAAGCTCTCAATAATTTAAGGGCTTGTCTGACCCATATATACACAACAATGGATTTTGTTTTTTGTTGTTGTTGTCTTGAATCAAGTGTTAGATCTAGCTTTTAATATTGTATATATATCTGTTCGAATCTAGATACGTTGAGGTTGAAATTTATCTAGAGTCCAGATGTGAACTAAGTACCGTATTAATGTGTGGACACAAATATGCTTTGAAGCTAGATAGGTTGAGATCCATATTGATTCAATGAAAATCATCAAAATCTTGTAGTGGGGATAGGACCATATACAATTTGTGGTCTTGGTGTAACTTTTCAATCCAAAATTTGGGTTTTAAACAAATAACACAACTTGAACCTCTGAATTGAAAGACTCCTGGATTGAAATAAACTTCAACACACTCTTTTTCTCGTACGTTTTGCTTCACAATGATAAATAAATGCACCGAAGTTGCGTAGGAATCTCATAATTTTTTTAAACTCATGCTCACACTCAGACCACACACTTTGTGATTCGATCCTCTTGAGAACATAAACACTCGATTCACCAAGGAAAATTGTTAGATTTAATAAGACTAACATAACTCATACTCAGAAATTCGATTCAACCATCACATGAACAATATAATAACATTCACATAACTAATAATAGTAGAATGACAGAGGTGTTATAGGATCCACAATTCACTGTTTATTACAATTGCAAAAGGAATCGGGTTTCGACCCAATTTAGATCTTGAAGAAAATGGTTCTAAGGGGCTTCAATTAACACATATGTATGCTTCATGAATCGACCCAAGCTTCAACGAAATTTCAACTTGTAACTAGAAAATATGTACCAATTATAATTGTATCAATTTCTTCCAAAGACAAACAATATTCCTTTTATATTCAACATTGGTCTATTTCTCAATGTGCTTGAAGGTGAGATATCATTTGGTCATGGAAGAAACCATGAATTAAGCATAAATTATATGACTAAGTAGTGATCGTTGGGGATGAAATCTAATCCTAGTGGGAGCCTAAGAGTCTTAGCCTGTAAAGAGAAGAAACATGATTGCAATATTTCTGTATAATGAGAATGATCAACATGCTACATTGTCTTTGCAAAACAATATCACTGTTCAGCTATCAAATTGAAAAACTGCGAGAAGAGAAGGTTTCATGTGCCCCAAGCTGGTGAGTTTAATATTATCTGAAAATCCATTAATTTATCCTATTCCAGAGAGCTTTCTAATCAAGCTCAATTTTTTGAGGGTTCTTGATCTCTCCCATACCCAAATAGAGTCACTGCCAACATCGGTCACTCAACTCACATTGCTTCAATTTCTCACATTGAGTTCTACTAACATCAATGAATTGCCTCCAACTATATTCAGTCTTTCTAGGCTTAAATTCTTGGATCTTTTAAACTGCAAAGTCTTAACATCATTGCCAAGCGAGATGTATAAACTCACTTCATTGAAAAGACTACAATTGAGTATTAGTATGGAAAAAGCTTTGAATGATCCCACATATGTTGTGGCTCTGAAGATCTCACAAATCTTATAGAGCTCCATTTAGTCTTATTTTCATAATTTGATGCACTAGCAATCATAATGGGAAATTGGCCAGAAATGAGGCAAAATTGTTAGATTTAATAAGACTAGCATAACTCATACTCAGAAATTCGATTCAACCATCACATGAAAAATATAATAACATTCACACAATTAATATTAGTAGAATGACAAATATAATAACATTCACACAATTAATATTAGTAGAATGACAGAGATGTTATAGGATCCACAATTTACTATTAATTACAATAGCAAAAGGAATTGAGTTTCGACCCAATTTAGATCTTGAAGAATATGGTTCTAAGGGGCTTTAATTCACACATACGTATGATTCATGAATCGACCCAAGCTTCAACCAAATTTCAACTTGTAACCAGAGAATATGTAACAATTACAATTGTATCAATTTCTTCCAAAGACAATCAATGTTCCTTTTATATTCAACTTTGGTCTGTTTCTCAATGTGCTTGAAGGTGAGATATCATTTGGTCATGGAAGAAACCTTGAATTAAGAATAAATTATATGACTGGGTAGTGATAGTTGGGGATGAAATCTGATTCTAGTGTGAGCCTAAGAGAGCCTGTAAAGTGAAGAAACATGATTGCAGGATTTCTCCATAATGAGAATGATCAACATGCTACACTATCTTTGCGAAAGAATATCATTGTTTAGCTATCAAATTGAAAAACTACCAGAAGATTTCATGTGCCCCAAGCTGGTGAGTTTAATCTTATCTGAAAATCCATTAATTTATCCTATTCCAGAGAAATTTCTAATCAAGCTCAATGCTTTGAGGGTTCTTGATCTCTCCCATACCCAAATAGAGTCACTGCCAACATCGGTCACTCAACTCACATTTCTTGAATTTCTCACATTGAATTCTACTAACATCAAGGAATTGCCTCTAGCTATATGTAGTCTTTCTAGGCTTAAATTCTCAGATCTTTCAGACTGCAAAGTCTTAACATCATTGCCAAGTGAGATGTCTAAACTCACTTCGTTGAAAAGACTACATTTAAGTATGGGTATGGAAAAAGATTTGAATGATCCCACAAATGTTGTGGCTCTAAAGATCTCACAAATCTTATGGAGCTCCTTTTAGTCTTATTTTCATAATTTGATGCACTAGCAATCATAATGGGAAATTGGCCAGAAATGAGGCAAAATTGTTATATTTAATAAGACTAGCATATCTCATACTCAGAAATTCGATTCAACCATCACATGAACAATATAATAACATTCACACAACTAATATTAGTAGAATGACAAAGGTGTTATAGGATCCAAAATTTATTGTTAATTACAATAGAGAAAGGAATTGAGGTTCGACCCAATTTACATCTTGAAGAATATGGTTCTAAGGGGCTTCAATTCACACATATGTATGCTTCATGACTCGACCCAAGTTTCAACCAAATTTCTTGTAACCAAAGAATATGTAACAATTAGAATTGTATCAATTTCTTCCAAAGACAAATAATGGTCCTTTTATATTCAACTTTGATCTGTTTCTCAATGTGCTTGAAGGTGAGATATCATTTGGTTATGGAAGAAACCCTGAATTAAGCATAAATTATATGACTCGGTAGTGATAGCTGGGGATGAAATCTGATCCTAGTGGGATCCTAAGAGAGCCTGTAAAGAGAAGAAACATGATTGCAGGATTTCTGCATAATGAGAATGATCAACATGCCAAAACAACTCAAAAAATCCCCTGTCTCGGGGTCAGCTACAAATTCGCCATCCTCAATTGTAGCCACTTCACACTTCCCATCATGATAATTATCTCTGATATATTGAAGAACCTCCAATATTTTAACCTTCTCTTGAGAGGATGAGTTGGATCCATTAAATTGAAATCCTTTGGATTTTGTATCTTCTTTCACTGATGTTGTTTTTGTCAATGGAATGCTCATGACACATCATATTAGTGTTTCTCTCATCTAAGGCATGTTTTGTTTTTTTCTAGTTGGCAATTGTATGTTTATACTATACATTTTTTTTAACAAGTAGAAAGTTGGTTTTATACCATCAATATTCCTCGGCTTTATGCTATCAATATTCCTTTTCTTTAAGTTAACCAAACCAAAAAATGGTGGGGCATGTTGATTCCCTTCAGATGGTATAAGAAGCGTTCAAGGGAATAAAATGCTCTAAATTTTTAATTCTAGCAGCAGTCAATAGGTGTTTCCGAATATGGCTAATGTTGGCCAGCATGGGGCGCTGCTGGCGTTTTGAGGAACAATTAGTTTGGAAAACTGATTAACATCTTTTCATGTGATTGAATTTGGAAAGGGCAACTATCTTCTCGTTGGAAATGAAATTTCAAAGTATAAAGGTGTGGACGATAGGTGTCTATTTTTTTCTATAAAACCTAACAGTTATGCATCTTCGCCATAAACTGAAAGAACATGACTCTAGTATTCATTTGAGTTAGACTAAAGAACCCATTTAAGTTGAGAAATCAAATAATTTTTTCTGTAATTAGGACTTTCTTATAGTTAGCCCATTGATAGTGTGTATTCAGATCAAACAGAAAAACCCATTGATAGTGCTTATTCAGGTCAGACAGAAAAACTCATTTGTGTTGATTCATACAATTTTGATTAACACATTCGTATGCTTGGGGATTCCTATTAAGATCCATTGTTGCTGGTAAGAATTCAGGGCACATCAAAGAACTTAATTATAATGGCTCAGCTTGGCTCGAAACAATTTAAAAAAGAAAAACAAATTGTATCTATGGAGGAAATATTAAAGAGTCTGTTTTAAAGAATCCATCTAGGGCTTACCTCAAGATACATATCCAAGGCTCTATAAAGCACATCACAGGAATCTATGGCATTATCTATCAATGATTCAAGAAACAACTGAAATTTGTAGGGCTTGAGATTGACATCGGGGGCCACCTCCGTAATATACTTGTTCATGAGGCTACCCACCCTCTTCAGCCGACACTAGTAGAAAATGCCAAAAGTGGGCTCGGCGGTGCCCGTGCGCAATTCAGGCACAAAAACCATCACCTGATCCATGAGGAAAATCTGCACATATCTGAGAACAAGATCCACATCATAGAGGCAACCCATCCCCAAGGTGCAGGAATCAGTATGTTACCCAATGTAGCATTGTCCAACTGTGATCCAATCATATTGTCTAGTTGTTTCCTGCATAATTTAGAGGCATTTAACACAGTGGCTACTCTTAGGTTCCCAAACAAGATCCTGCATGTGACTGCTGCTCTCTCCAAAAGAATCAGAAACAAACCCACAGCAGTTTCGAGATCTTCCCTTTGCACTTTCTGGGCATAGCAGTGCATAATCTACTCGTCCCTCCCACATTTTCTCTTGGGGGATATGGAGCTGTAGCCAAGCATTAGGTAAGCGAGGCTTTAGGTAAATATGAAATAAATCTGTTGATAACCCAGTTGTCCATTTTCACAGAGCAACCCATCCTACATGTGACTGCCGCTCTCTCCAAAAGAATGAAGCAAACCCACAACAGTTTCAAGATCTTCCCTTTGCACTTTCTGGGCATAGCGATGCATAATCTACTCATCCCTCCCACATTTTCTCTTGGGGTATATGGAGCTGTAGGCAAGCATGGGCAAGGGGGACTTCAGGTAATATGAAATAAATCTGTTGATAACCCAATTGCCCATTTTCACAGAGCACCCAAGTTCATCCGTAGTTCCAGTACCACCTGCAGCAGTTCATTCTCATGACTCAGTAGTAAAGTCATATGTCAACGAAGCAGTAGTATGGTATATAGAAGCAAAGGCACAACCAGTAATTCCAAAAGCAGTCGATCCAGCACAAGCAATTAAAGCTCCAATAATAGTTGTTTATGATCGAAAAGAGGTCAGGGTGGAAGAAGCAGTAGAACGAAAGGGAAGCAGTAAGACTGCTGCTCCACGAAGGTATGCATTTTTGTTATAACTGTGTCCCATAACAATTTAATGAATTATTAATCTAAGGGCACAAAAAACTTTAATCGTCTAACATCGGATCTAACGCCCCAGATAGAGACATGGTAGAAATTTGGGGAATGGTTTTCAAAAGGGAACACCTTATGGCGTAAATAAACACATTCTATATATATATATATATACATATATAGATATAGATAATAAACACATTGATATATTTAAGATATTAATTTTATTAATAACTATTAACTCCATACATGCCAGCGTATGGAAAGAAGTATGTATCATTAAAACTTTTGCAACTACAAAAATTATTACAAGTTCTCTTTTACAAATATAAACATAATTTCTCCTATCCAATAGATTTTATTGTACTATATGTAGGCAGCCTTCGATCATTTCTACATCCCGCCATCACAGTTATTTTGCATAATTAGCCTACATAACAACAAAGATAAATGAGTTTAAGATCTTTTATATAATTTCACACCTGGGCAATGCAATATAAGAAAAAATGTATAAAAGATGCATTGTGAATCAACTTTATGCACAGTATGTATCATTAGAATCAAGCTACCAGTATCCTTTTGTATGTTTCAACAATTAACTCGGGATCGGATACTGTTTTCGCATATCCTTCAATCTTATGTAATTCCTATATTCAAGGCTGAATACTATTAAGCATTTTTATCACATAAGCACAAAATTTATTATAAAAATCGAAAACCAATCATTTTTGCACCCCACTGGAAATAGGGAGTAATGCAAATAAAAGAGAAGTTTAACTTGCCTGAATCCATTTCGATAGTTTTGGCCTACCAGTTGTGGTATCATAATTCTTTAATGCAGGAAACACAACATGAAATCTTTCAACGAAAGGAACATATGCAATGTCAACCTGCAGTGATGGTATACATCTCTAAATTGTCAATTGGGATCATAATATAATATAAGGTCGAATGGAAAACAACATATCAAGATGGTGTACCACACTGAATTGACCCAAAAGGAAAGGCCCGTCAAAAAAATTTCCGAGAGCATTTTCCAAATAATCAAGAGCAGGCCCTATCATGATGGGAAGTGAATTTATATTAATCCACACTCTTCATAATCCATTGAATATAAGACATCTTATTCAAATGTATGAGATGGCTTCTGAAAATTTGTTCTTACCAACTTCTTGTGCAGTCTCAGAATCCGGCTTGGTCAAAGCGATGAATGCATTTTTTGTAAAAGTATTTGTATACTTCAATAACTCATTTGTAGCCTCTTTTTTCGCAGGATCCTGTTTAATGGCAAGAAAGTTATAGAGCATAGACTCTGGCAGTAAAGCTAGACAATAACTCCTAAAGGTATTACATCTCACGTTCCAACCCTACCCTGCTTCCCTAAAAAAGTCTCTAACGGCTTCAACATTATAAACTAAAATTGAAAAATATGAAGTGCCTAACCATTGAGACACTTTGATTTAGCTAATGACCTAAATTAACAATATTCAGGTAGGGTAACACATAACGTGGGAAAAAGTTTAGTTCCTTCAAAATTGTTCTCGAGATACTTAAGTAAATCCAGACTCTCTTCTGTGACCTTGCCATTGTGCTCAAGAGAAGGAACCTGAAAATTTGAAAATAGTGAGTTATTTGCAAGTTCTGCTCTATATCTTGCAGACATTTGGCCCTTTTTGTAACATTTGATATTTGGCACTTCTATTTCTGCACATTCCTTGCTTGAAATATTAGTGATGATCACACAAAAACACACAAGAAATAGGTCTTCATAGCTAACTAGGAATGTTAAAAGCAATCCCAAATCTGTGTTGGTCTTTCTTATTCCATGCCCAAATTGTAAAAGGCTAAAACCATGATGATCAAAAACTCATTGCAGCCTCTCAAGCAACAGTGAGAGGATGGATCATAAACTTGGAGTAGCATTTGAAATCTAAGCTTCAAACCTATCAGGACACAGTGAGAAGTGTGTGGATCTTAAGCTTGGAGTTGCATCTGAACCCTAAGCAACAATATGTTATCTCATAAATCACTTATTAATTCAAGTTGCATCTGACAACATACTAATTTGTAGCCAGCACAATGCACATATATTAAAATATTTGGGTTTGTGGCAAGATAGACCCCAAATTTGGCAAGGTAATAACCTTATCCAGCTCATGCAATAACCCTATGATCCCCACCCCAATTTACTTGGTCATAGATCAAATCTACTAAGCCAAACAGAATACTCTATCAATTAACAAAAGGTTGCTAGACTGCTTGTTAATGTGCAAGCGTGTTCCCTTTTACCTGAGCTAAGGTAAAACAAGGACCAACCCATCTAATTTCTCTTTTGCATCTACTTGGATCAAGATAAGAAACTAATAACAAAGTTTTTACACTACAGGCCCTAATTACGTAGCAATTAAACCATGACCCAAATAGCGGATCCAACTTCCCTTGAGTAACTAAAAGAAAAATAAAATTAGATAAACATAAAAACAAGAGCCAACCTTTTTTGGAGTATAAACTAATAACAAAGTTTTTACACTACAGGCCCTAATTACATAGCAATCAAACCATGACCCAAATAGCGAATCCAATTGCCCTCGAGTAACTAAAAGAAAAATAAAATTAGATAAACATAGAAACAAGAGCCAACCTTGTTCAGAGGATAAACTTTCTCCTTGTACCATGCTGGTCTATCTTGCAAATCAATCGTAACTATCTGAATCTCACTAAGACCCTGCATTTTATTTTCAATCGTTTGAGTCATTGCATAATGGTATCTTATATCAATAGAAGAACTACCCACACAAAATAGGGGATCAACATGATAAAAACCTTGATGTTCCTGGCACTCCAAACTCACTGGGCATATGGGCATGTCACACTGATATACAATCTGCAAACCCCAGGTCAATTTCAGTATTTAATCGCTAAACAGAGTATGATAATATACACATTCCAACAGAAAGTGATGATTTAGATACAGTAATGATAAAAATTTAGCTACCCACCTAGTCGTTCCATCAAACAATGGAGGAGGCTCCGATTTGGATGTGAGAGTGGGTGGAATTGCATAGCTGCAGTCGAGCAACACGATGCCACAGAAAATATTTTGGTAAATTAGGTACAAGTTTGGATATAATAAATTAAATATATAATCAAACAATGTAGTGACTTACAGTGCTGCCATCTTAACCTGGTTGCAGTGTTCTGGTAATCATCATAGCCATTTTCAAACCACCCCCTGCAATGTTCTGAGAGACCTTACTGCATACATGATTGTTTCCTTTAGATCTCTATGCTTCCTATTACCATGGAATATTGACAAAGTTACGATGTTTCCACTGATAACCTCCGCAGCCCATAATAGTCCATCAATGATGCCAATTTTCTTCCAATCAGAGAAGCATTAAGGTCCGAGGTAGCTTTACCACTCGAAATCCCCTTGAAACGAGATTGTAGATTGACAATATACTCATGAAATACAGAAGCAAAAAACAAAAAAAAAAACAATCAGTAACAAGGATAAGTGAGTAACCAAGCCATGATTGAGTCTTCTAGCCCTCGAACAACAGGGTCATGTCTCCCGCAACCGAAAGCATAAAAAAAAACAACAATATACAATGATCATGAAGTTCACGAGCACCCACATGGACTTTCGATGTTTTCTTCTTCGCCTTCCCCATGGCAAGAAGAAATACCCAACAACAAACCCCAAGATCACAACGATAAAAAAAAACCCCAATTGAAAGACATCACTGCCAACATGAGCAAATATCCTAGCCCTGCATTCAGACCAAAAACGGCGGATTCCATGACCCTAAATCCAAGTGCTCTAAGGTTTCTTCCAATCACAGGAGCATTGAGGTCTGAGGTAGCTTTACCACTCAGAAAATCCCCTTGAAACGAGACCACATATTGACAATATACTCATGAAATACAGAAAAGAGCTATACATCAAGAAGGGTAAGCGAGTAACCAAGCGATGATTGAGTCTTCCATCCATCGAACAACAGCTCCCGCAGTAAAACATTATGCGCATCATCTTAGAGGTCTGGAGTTCGAATCCGGATGAAACCGTTTTCCACAATTTCGCTGGAAATGCCCCTAATAGATCTAGTTCAGGGCCTGGTCCTCGATATTGAAATAGATACAAAGCAGACCATTCCGATAGGGTATATTCTTCTCCAACTCATCCAAGACTGCCCCCCCTCCAGCATGTGTACAAAAATGCTCAAATGCAAGCTTGAAATCAGGAATATATGCCTTGATTTTCATCTTCAGAAGTTTTCTTCCCACACCAAAAACTTTTGTTGACCCAAATCAGACAAGATGATAAAGATACGAAAATGTGAGAACCAGAATCAGAAAACAGGAAGCAGATGAAAAAATATGCGAACTAGGGATTGGGCTCCAAAAATCTGAGAATCCAAACCCAAAATGGTCTGAATACTGCCACCCACTTCGATATACCCATAAAATTTCGTTGTGTCGCTTGAGACCTCAGGGCGAACGACTCTGTTGCAGTGTTTCTTCACTGATGA
Organism: Pinus taeda; assembly: GCA_000404065.3. Classification (NCBI taxonomy): domain Eukaryota; kingdom Viridiplantae; phylum Streptophyta; class Pinopsida; order Pinales; family Pinaceae; genus Pinus; species Pinus taeda. The sequence goes on along the minus strand of APFE031359893.1, from coordinate 82,950 downwards.
TCTAATGGTTGGAGATTATTTAATCGTCTAACAATCCATTTAACGGCCCGTGTCGAGACACGGTAACATGGAGGGGAGTTCATTTTAGAGGGAATGCCTTACGGCGTAAAAATGCAACAATGCAACAAACAAATGAATGTTAGAAACAAAAATTGAAATTGATTTCGACAATAAATACATAAAATTTTCTCACTTACATGAGTTGGATGTATGCAATGCAATGAGGGACGGTGTTGATGCCGGTGCACGAAAGGCTGAGCATATCATCCTAGGGCAAAAATTACAGAGAATCACCGCATCACTACTTAACAAGTTGATGCGGAAAATTGGTGCATAAATTTTTAATTTGAAATATCCTATGCCATTGACCAAGTTTGAAATATGGTGGGAACCTGGCATTCAATGCATATTCCACCAGCCAACCATCCATTTACATTAATAAAACTGCATTAACTGCGTCCGAATAGTTAAGTCGGAGTGGTGTTTTTTTTTTTTTTGCGTTTTGGGTATTTATGATTCCCCTAAAAAAAAATGTTAGTTTAAACCCCTGATCAATAAAATTTTGATTAAAAAATTACCCTTCAATAATACAGTTATGTTAAAAAAAATTGGATTCCACTTATTAGTTCTTCAAAACACAAGATACAGAAATTATGAGAAAATTTAGAAATCTATTCTACTCACATCTAACCTGCCATTATTGCAATAAATCTGCTCCTATTTCAATATTCACAATTTTGGTTTTTATTAGACCATTTAAATGTTGCAATTTAAGTGAAAACAGATGGATTTTTCCCACCAATGTGAACATAAAATTTTCCCAAGAAGAAATTTCTATCTAGATGACTCAGGAGGCTATCCTTTAGCTCCCCGTCCTCTCTACCATCATAATCACCTGAAATGGATGTGGGGCTTGGGCTTGTAGTAAAACCAACACAATGTATTAAAAGTGTTTTACAATGAAATCTTTAAGTTAGACAAAGAATCAATGATGTAAAAACAATTACTACATATGGTATGCATAACCAACTCAACTATAATCCACCGTATTTATTTTCCTTCTCATTAGTGAGAAACAACAAGACAATATATAGTTATGGCTAGTGTACATCTTTCACATGGAAATTTTTAATTTATCAAATAACATTTTTAAGCAAGTTTTTTTTGCTATCAGCTTATAGCCATCATCCAAATTTTAAAAATATGTTTGATAGACATCAGATCTTAGATATGTTTACTTCAGTGATGGTGGTTTGTTCATAGGAATTTTGGAGTTATTTCCAATTGTAGGAATTTTGGCTTAGTTGCCAAGTAAACGAATAGAGGTTTTTGGTGTGGAAGTCAGAACTGCAAAAGCCACATGCAGTGAATATAATGTTGAATTTGTAGAATTGAAAAAATAAATGATTTTTTGACAATTTGATAATATCTTACTTTGATTTAAATGTTAAACTAATAGGAAACTCTCCGCTTCCTTTGCACTGATTTTAGAATTGCTTCACAAAGCTTTGGCTGAATGACCCTCTAAATAAAAGCTTAATAACTCTTTAAAATTAACTTATTAGTAGTGAGATCGAGTGAATTTTAACTAAATGATTGTTCCTACTACTTCTCAAATTATAAATGATTAAAAATATTAATTAAAAAATTGTCCTTGGTTGAATTTTCAGTAGATGGCCTATTCTTACTACTTCTCAAATTATAATATTATATAAATTTAATTAAAAAAAATTGTCATGGTTGAGCCTCTAAGTTACATTGTAGCAAGGCTTCTTGAGAAAAAACAAAGAATAAAAAAATTATTATAAAAAAAGTTGTAGTTGTTTGGGGAAGAGGAAAATGACTTGTAACTTAAAGAGAGGTCCTCCAATACAAATTACTAAGGAAAAATAACAAACATATTTTTAGGTAAGATAAATATATTTGAAACATTTACAATAATAAATATATTCTTAATTATAAGATACTTAAATATATTTAAAACTCACATGGATTAAGGGTAGTAAGGACTGCACGGCTATATTCATAAGTGTTAGAGAAAATATTATTCTAAACATAATAGTTTTTGAAGGCATAGGAAGCATAGGCCTACACATTATTAGGGTCAAAGCACACTCCACTCGATTATATTGCAGTGCAATTTGTCTCCAAAGCCATAAGCGTAGTCCACTAGTGCCATCTACAACGTGTTGTCATTGACATAGTTCTTAGCCCCCGCAAATAGTTTTCTAAAGAGTTGTGTAGATGAATCATTGCCAAAAAAAACTTTCTTCCCCAACTCCCAGATTGGTATAGTTTTTCCTACAGCTATTATATAACTTCTTTCTCAAACCTATTTAAACTAACATAAAAAATCTCACTAACATCTCAAATAAACAAAACAAAGCCACCCAAATTAAAAATGTATATCGCTAAATTATGAAAATGGTAAATAAATTTTGTAGATAAATACAAAATAAGATAACCATACAACAGTACCATTTATTTTCCAACGAGAAAACAAGGTAGAAAATATAACACATATTACTGAGTAAGAAGACAAGCCACCGAGTAATAAAAAAAACCAAAGCCACTGAGAGAAACATCCATTAAATTCTTTACCATGTTGCTACTTACGTTCAACATTCCCTTTGCAACAGGGGTCCTTCCCAATTTAATATATTAAAGATATAAAATATAAAACTGTGGGGTGCCCTTCCCTATAATGAAAGACAAACGAACTGTGAGAAATTGTGAGTCACCCATATCATACCTGTTGGCGACTTTCAGTTGTTTCTTTCAGTTGTTTAAGATAAGGTAGTAATAAAGTTTTCCTTAAAAAAAATAGTCACCCATATCATACGTGTCAGCGTGTTTTAGTTGTTTAAGATAACTAATAATAGTTAAGGAATTACTGATTTACCATGTGGTTAAAAAAAGATAAAATAGTAATAATGTTTTCTTAGAAAAGTAAAATGTCAAAATATGTTCTATATGTTTTAAAACCCATCACAGAAAACATTCATTTAAAATTTTTAAATGTAAAATATTTTCAAAATTACCTATGACGAAAAAAATAGTCGTTAAATTCCAACATTGGTGTTGCCTGCCGATGTCGGAGAAGATGGCAAAACTAATGGTGATGGTGTAACATGCATGCAACCATGGTACCATGTGATGGTGTAACATGCATGCAACCATGGTACCATGCCGTAATCGGATGCTAAGTACAGTGAAAAACCCTGCCAAGGGGTGTCTAATGCAAAGTCTTCAAGATTTTTGGGTTTCTTTTGAATTCAACTGTTATTTTAAGTTAATTGCAGATTCTTGCAATATTCTGGGATCCGACAGACATGGATATGGTCAAAAAAAATTGATCACACCCATGTCCATGAGACTCAAAAATATTCTAAAAATCTGCAATTAACTTAAACTCACTAGAATTCAACTATAAATATTTCAGTCTATATTAATAGAACAAACAATGGAAAAGTCTATATTAATAGAACAAACAACGGAAACGGAGAGAACCCCACTGGCCACGTTAACGAGCGTGATGAATATGCAAACGAGATAAGCTCAACGACATTGTTACAATGGAATCTCCAAATAAATACATGACTCACACTAGAAGCACAAGATAAGCTCAACGACATTGTTACAATGGAATCTCCAAATAAATACATGACTCACACTAGAAGCTTTAAGGCCTTTGCCTTTGTGTATGTTAAATTTGGTTCATGTAACGACCACGAACAATTTGATGACCGCTTTCATGTATTAAAATCCTACCTATATTAACAATGATGTCAGTTGGAATGTTGTACATGATAAAAAAAACATGACATAGATACGTCTACAACGTAAAATAACAATCTATTCAACTAGGAAATCTGTGTCTTAATTAAATTTTCAGGATTTTGATAACTAAATGATTATGAAGGAGACAAAAATATACACACGGGTCCATAAACACATTATTGTTTGTATGCATTGTTTGACAAGATATCCATGGACGCGATAGAATTTCTGAGTCTTTCTTGCGGAGCAGAAAGAATTCGCATTGATGAAAACAATATAACATGGGTCATTGATAAAGATTACACCGATGTTGGTCGGCCAAGATACATAAGAGACATCTCTCAGCAAGTTCACATTTCTTTCATACAATACCCGCGCCACTTCCCATAGCCTCTTAACAAATCTTGTTATCACTTTTTTATGTAGCTTTAGCATGGAAGCACTCAACTTCGACCTGGAACTGGAAATCGCTACAAGGCGATGAAATTGATCCAAGTCTAGATCGAAAGCGAAAACAACAAGATCAAAATTTCAGTCTGCGTTTTAAAAGAAGCATGAATTCTTATTTCCATGGAAAAGAGTCAGTGAAAAAATAGTGCATTTAGCAGAGGTTTTCAGTCATGGGGGCCATTGTATCCATGGCCTTGAATGAGATATTGCTACAGGGAGCATAAGGTTGTTTATTGTAGAATCTATCGAGTAGGCTTCACAGTGCCATAACTTTGGAAGACTTACCTATTTGAGACAGGGTTAAACAAGTGATATGGCAGGCTCTTCTGATGGTTCCTGGGCTCAAATTTGTTTCTTAATCTTGAATGAGCAACTTAATTCCTACTCAACATCCTTCAATTTAGTCCGTGGAGAACACAGAGAGACTCTTTGTAATAAGAGAGAAAAAATACTCCAAATTCCCAGCATAAGAGTTCGCATTGTCCTGTCTGCAGTAAATAGTTCGAAGTAGGCAGTGAAGCTCAGGAAATGCCATGTGGAGTGCAGAGCTCCGCATAATGTAAACCAACTCTGTTCAGAGTCTACATTCCATACTCTATTTTTGGTTTAATCAAAGTTTATGCACACTCCAAAGCATTTCTCTATTGGGATAGGTGTGGCCCAGGATTTCTTGATACCACAAAAGAAGCATCATTTATCTTTAACACATAAATACATATTGGATGAATGTGGATGAAGCTTATTGTGCTGGATTGCTGAGCTCCACACTCCCACACAATGAACGGAAATATCAAACTCATGTTAAAAAAACAACTCATTAATTTTACAATTTGTCATTTTGGGGTGCGGGTTTATGGGTGAGATGCGGGTTTATGTGTAATGACTCCAGACCTGAATATATATATATATATATATATTTTTAAGGTATTTATGTTACCGGGATTTACACGATAAAATTATAAATATATACAACTATTGGGAACCATATTATTTCACCAATTGCACACATTTACATGCAGCATTGGATTTTTATGTACCCCAACGTATTAGCTATAAAGTACATTTAATACACAGCTTTGGTGAATTGCATGTTTTGTCCACATGGCAAATGAACAGATGGTAACTTTCCCTTTTGTATTTCGCCATCACATGGCTTGCCTTATCTATTACGGGTGTCATTAATACCGCCTACTCTGTTCTATACGAGGCCGGGCAAACTAACCAGGTCACATCGCTCATATGACGGTGGCAACAGTTCGCGGGTTTTTGACCTATACTACCATATGCTATGTGACGATGCTCATTTGGATGGGCAACTCCTTACAGAGCCTGCTCTAGTTTGGTCCATGCATTGTAGCTCCAAGGAGTCGACCTATTAGATCTTTACTCATTCACTGGCATATTTGGTATCCAATTTCTACAGGTAAACAATCATTGTAAAGATTTCGTTTTCTTTTCTTTTAACTGAGCGCTACTCCTTTCCACTGTGTGAACTCTTGACTTGTTCATGGGCTTCACGCTATCTACAGGTTGGTTTGGTATCCGAGAGCTTCCTACAGCGCCGGAATGAGCTATTCTTACATTTGATGTCTCAACTCTTTCCAGGTAAGACCTATGTCAAATTGCAGTTGTTTTCTCCTAATTTTCTGCCACGGTTTGCAATCATACCCACATATATCTAACTATGAATTTCTTAGCTTGTTTTCCATGCAGGTTGGGCGCCTATCCCTTATGTGGCTGCCTAGCCTTATCTAAGGAATCACTCCTTGAGCGTGGTCAAGGGTTCCAGGTATGAAATGTCTTCTGGCCGAGGCCCTCGACTGAAGAGTTTTAGATAATGGTTTCAAAGGTCTTCTCGTACCCATCGAAGGGTAGTCCTTCCAGTTTTTATATTCTGTTGAAATTTGAGTGGAGGGTGATGTGTCCCCTCATGAGCTCCGAGTTACTTTTGAATTGCATGTATAACTTTATTTATTAATGGTAATGGAATTTGGGAGTCCAGCCTGAGATTATGTTATATTACTCAGCGATTGTGGTGGGTTTATCTTATAGAATTACTGTGCTTATTTATGTTTGCGGCACCTTTCTCTCTTTAATGTTGGAATGTGATACTGTGAAGATCTAATGGTAAAATAGAAACAATAGTTTGTTTTTTTATTCATGTCTATAGACTGTTCATGCCACGGACTTGCATGCATAGGCTATTTAAATGTAGTTTTCTTCCATGGAGACTTGGCCACGGCCAACGTTTGACTCTATAATGTATTTTATTTAACATTTATATGAAAGCATAGTTTTTTGGGTAATCTATGTATTCGGCACTTGGGTTTCGACTTGTTTCCACTGTCGCGCATATTTTGGTGGAGAAGGGCCGTGACCTTTCCCTCGGAGTTGCAACCTTAATTTCCCTCCCGAAAGTTCTAATGTTCTATTTGTTTCTTTTTTTTTAACATTGGAGGGTTGTAATACGGGAGGGTTTCGATATTGACCCAACCGAGGGTTACAGTGATGCTTCAAAATCCCAGATCTCTTGGGTTTATTCGTAGCTCAAAACCCTGCTCATGGGATAGCCTACCTTCTGCACCCAGCTCTGTTGACGGCTACAGCACACAATAGTGGCTCTAACCCTATCTTGATAACATTAGGAAAAGCATGCTTTGCAGTACCTTATGCTCTTGCAATAAACTCTGTTTTGGTTGGTGTGTCTTTAAGATTGCTCGCAGACGAGGCAACCATTAGCATTCTCTGCTTTGCTTTATTTTTGTTAATTGTTTAGTCTTGGAATGTGGCAAGTTCCATCTAGTATTAGTACTTGAATTAGCTCTATGTAAAAGTAGTTTCTATTTTCTCAGGACTGTCTATAATGTGCACAATTTTCCTATAGCATTGTTTTATTATAATTCATTAGTTCAGACAGCCTAATTCGATTGTCCCCCATTGCATGGTACTGGTTTAAATAGTTGTATGCTTTCCCTTTGCCACAGAATCATTCTGCCAGCTCCCCAACAATTGTTGATGACGCAATGTTGACTAAAATGAGCCTCGTTTCTAATCTAAAGAGAAGTATCTAGAACAGAGAAGGTTAAATTTAAACTCTAAACTGAGATTAACTCTCTTCTTAACAACTTACCCCTACTATTATCCTTCCAGAGTTTAAAGATCCTAAATATATAGAGTCATCAGATTTCATTGTGCCTCTAATTTGAATATAATACTAAGAAACTGTAGCTCATAGAAATAAACCCTTCTATTTTCAATTTAGGTATTGATGCAATCTCGGTTAGTGCTTCATACCTGTGTTTCTTCCAATAAGTAACTCCAAAGAAAGAAGTCACCTCTGTTTTCTGCAGCTAGCCATCCACTCGACCATGAGATTATCCTTCGAGACCAAATCTCCCCCCTAGCTTGTTCAAACACAATCAATCTTTTACGAGTTGCTTGCACTCTATGCTATTACCATCTGATCATCACCAGACATGGTAAGCTCTTTTCCCCTCTTCCTCACTGCCTGTCCTCTACAACACAGTTTTCCCCCCTTCCCTTCCTTTTCTTGGAAGCCATCCACGATTGGGGGGGCAGTTAGGGTTTGCAATTGTTTTTTCTTTTACATTAACTTCCCTCCTCAGAAGTTACATGATATCCCTGTTACTAGGAAATCATTTCTCTTTTTTATTCACTAATATCAAAATATTAATTTATACAACGGATAATAACCATCATCCTTCAGTTTTTTTTTTTCAACTATGGTAAATAAAGTATTTACAATATTCTGGGGGTATTACATCTCCCCCTCCTGAAATTAGACATTGTCCCGATGTCCTTCAGTTATGAATGGCCCTAGGTAAGCCTATTTCATGAATTCTTCATCCTCCCAAGTGGCCTCATCAGGCCCAAAGTGCTGCCACTGCACTTTAACTTGGGTAATAGCTCGCTTCCACAGCATTACTTCTCTCCGATTGAGAATGTTCAGCGGTTCGACCAAGATTTCTCCTTTCGATTCGACCTACAACATGCAACATCCTAAATCAGTTTCTTTAAAAAGAAAACTTTTAAACTGATCTATCAGAGATAATTCTCACCTATATATCCTGTCATCTGATTACATGTTTAGGATCATAAACATATTTTTTTAATACGGAGACATGAAAGACATTGTGGACTCGTATGTGACTTGGTAGGGCGAGCTGGTAAGCCACCAGCCCAATTCTTGCTAAGACCTAGAATGGTCCACAATATCGAGGTGCCAACTTGGTGCAACCGCTCCATTGCAATGTGCTCCTTTTCACTTGAACTCTCACATACACATGATCACCGACTTGGTACTCTTTAAACCTCCTCTTTCGGTCAACAAAGTTTTTTTGCCTATCCTGAGCGGCTTTTAAATTAAACCATACTTTCTTAACCATTTCCTCCATTTCCTTAAGCATTTCCGGCCCTAACATCAATTTGTCTTCTAGTCCACCCCAGCTTGAGGGCGTGCAACACTTACGCCCGTACAAAACTTCAAAAGGCCTCATTTGCAATGAAGTATGATAGCCGTTATTGTATGCAAACTCAACCAAGTGCAGATAATCCTCCCACTTAGTTAGTTGTTGCATTACATATGCCCTTAACATGTCTTCCACCACCTGGTTTACCCATTCTGTTTGCCCGTCAGTCTGGGGGTGATACGCTATACTGAAATTCAGTTGTGTCCCCAATTCTGCAAATAATGTTTTCCAAAAGACCAATGTGAATTTCACATAACGGTCTGAAATTGTTGTCCTTGGTAGCCCATGCAATCTAAATACGTTTTGCATAAAAATATGGGCAATCTATACAGCTCTGTAAGTGGATTGCACGGGTATAAAATGTGCTACTTTACTCAATTTGTCTACCACCACCATGATGGAGTCATTATTTTTCCTTGTCTTAGGCAGCCCTGTTATGAAGTCCATAGAAATGGTTTCCCACTTCCATTCTGGAATGGGTAATGGTTGCAATAACCCCGCCAGGTGTTGATGTTTTGCTTTAATTTGTTGGCACTCCAAACACCGTGCCAAATACTCAGCCACATCCTTCTTCATACCCAGCCAGTAATATTCTTTTCAGAGTGCAATGATCATTTTCTAATACCTCGAGTGCCCAGCATAATGAGTTTTATGAAATTCATCCAAAATCAGATTCTTAATGCTGTTTTGATTAGGTACATACAACCTTTTCTTATAATACAACATTCCAACAACATCCACAGTATAACCTTGTTGGTTTTCTTTGCAGGTTGACTGTTGTACTTGTTGTTTTAATTTCTGATATGTGATGTCTTCTTCTGCTGCCTTTTTAATCATACCTTCGAAGGTGCTTTTTCCCTCACTACAAGAGATCTCATACAGACATTGTATTTTTCGACTTAAAGCGTCTGCCACCCGGTTCTCTTTCCCTTTCAAATGCTTGATCTCGATATCAAAATCACTTAGGAAATCCACCCATCGTGCTTGCCTAGCATTTAAGGTGGGCTGGCTAAAATAGTTGGTCAGACTATGGTGATCTGTCAACAATAAAAATTTCCTTCCCATAAGATAATGTCGCCATATTTTTAAGGCGTGGATGACAGCTGCCAACTCCAAATCATAAGTAGAATATTTCTGTTCATGTTCTTTTAATTTCCTTGACTCGTAAGCAATTATCGTCCCTTCTTGCATCAACACACCTCCTACCCCTTCCTTGCTTGCGTCCGTGCACACCACATATTCCTTACTAGGATCAGCTATGCTTAAAAAGGGTGCGGTGGTGAGCAGATGCTTAAGTTGCTCAAAACTCTTTTGGCATTCTGGGGTCCATTTAAAAGTTCTACCCTTCTTCTGTAAAGTTGTGATAGGATAAGCTACTCTCAAGAATCCTTCTACAAACCGTCTGTAATAACCTGCTAATCCCATGAATGATATGATGTCCGCCACATCCTTAGGTACTGGCCACTCCATTATTGTCCTTATCTTTTCGGGATCCACCGCGATCCCTTCTTTAGTGATTATATGTCCCAAATATTGTATTTGTTCCTTAAAGAACACACACTTGCTGAACTTGGCATATAACTGGTGTTCTTAGAGGGTTTGCAGTACCAATCTGAGATGCTCCTTATGTTCTTCCATAGTTCGGGAATAGATCAGTATATCATCAATGAAAATCAGCACAAATTTATCCAGACACTGATGGAATATGATGTTCATTAAACACATAAAGTTTGTGGGGGCGTTAGTTAACCCAAAGGGTAGCACCAGGAACTCATAATGACCATATCGTGTTCTAAAAGTAGTTTTAGCTATGTCTTCTTCTTTGATCCTGATTTGGTGATAACCTGATCGCAAATCAATCTTGGAGAATATCGTTGCCCCTTTTACCTAATCAAAAAGTTCATCAATACGGGGTAGAGGATACTTATTCTTGATTGTCAATTTTTTCAATTGACGATAGTCCATACACATGTGGAGGGTCCCGTATTTTTTCTTAACGAACAATACCGGGGCTCCCCAGGGAAACACACTGGGGCAAATGTAGTTTTTGTCCAACAGCTCCTGTAACTGCATCTTTAGCTCTGTCAATTCTGGTGTGCTCATTCTGTAGGGTGCTCGAGATATCGGGGCTACCCCTGGCACTAATTCGATAGTAAAGTCTATGTCCCTCTTAGGTGGCAGCCTAGGAATCTCTTCTGGAAACACATCAACAAATTCTTGAATCACATGAATGTTTTCCAATAGGTCTGTTTTATTTTTCGAGTCAGCGTAACCCACTTGAATGGCATATATCTGACATCCCTTCCTAATGCATTTTGCTAACTGAGAGGCAGTTATTGGTTGAATCTGTATGGGTCGCTTAATACCTTGCAACTCCTGCCTTGCCCCAAGCTCATCCCTGAAGCAAATGGTTTTTGTTTTACAATTAACTATGGACCAATGTTTTTCTAACCAGTCCATACCAATTAGTACGTCGTACGATCCAAGAGGAAGCACATTTAAATCTACCATCACTATCTATCCGACTATCCTTAAAGGGCAGCTATTGACTTTAGCAAGCACTCATCTCTTTGCCCCTGTAGCCAGCTATACTAGTCAAGGGTCCTTAAATTTAACGGGTTGCAATCTACATTGCTCCACAACCTTAGGACTAATATAACTTAATGTAGCACCAGGATCAATTAAAACTGTTACAGCAAGGTCTGAGATCTTACCTTCAAATTCCACCATGGTCGGCTGGTACTTCGCCTGACGATCTTCCAAAACAGCATTAATCCTTGGTAAACTCCGTCCTACGTCACCGACTGTAGATGCTTCATGGATCTGGGAAACATGTTCGGTTCCCTTTCGTTGAGGGCAATTTTTAACGTAATGAGGCCCACCGCAGCCCCAACATTGCATCTGAGGTCTTGTTGTCCCTTCACTGTCCATCTTTCCTGGCTGTTCGTTGATTCTGGACTCATTAGTAGGATTTGTTCTGAGCGAATTCTTCTATAAATTCTGTTGTTCTGTCCCTTGGCAAAACTCTTGTTACCACTACCACGGTTCCTTTGATTGTTTACATCCATTTTGCTACTTCTCTTATCATTCCATTTTTTACCTAGGATTTCTCCCTTTTGTTTGCTTTGCTGGTAACAAATCCTGGTTTTACGTATTATTTCATCCATTGTCTTTGGATTGTCAAACTCAATTCTTTCCCTCATGCTCAAAGGTAAACTACTGACGAATCTCTATACTTTAGCCTTTTCCTCTCAAATATAAGGCACGTAACGCAGTAATGAAGTAAAACGAGTAATAAATTCATCCATGGTTTGTTGTCCCAGCCACAAGTCATGGAATTCCCTTGCCTTTTTGTCATAGAAACGCTTGGTCAAGTATCTTTCCTTAAAGTATCTCTAAAAATTTTCCCGAGTTATATTCTGTTCACTCACTCCTCTTACAATTTTAACTTGTTCCCACCACATGGTGGCTTTTCCCTGCAATTGGAAAACAGCCAATCGTGCCTTGATGTTGTGATTGTATTCATATAGCTGGAAATATTTATTCATATTAATCAACCATGCCTCAGCTGCTTCCTCCAATTCCCCATCAAAGTGTGGCGGTTTGATCTTGCGAAATTCCCCTTGCAACTCTATCTGTTGCCTTTTTGAGGTGTGCTGCTCAAAAGCATTATTAGATCATTCCTTCTCCCTTCCTTCTATCTCTTCGAGTCCTGTGTGGTGATTTCGCTCCTCAGACTCCCTTTGGTGCTCAGCGCTGGGATTCAGTGTTTGTTGGTTTTGCTTGTCAGATAGGCTCTTTATAATCCTTTCCTGCTCCAAAGTTAACCTTGTGTTATCTTCCCATAGTCGGGCCATTTCATTTTTCAACTCCTGTACTGTCTCTAGTATTGCGAGCCTCTTCTCCAAGCTGTACCCATAATTCTGGGTTATTTTCAAGGCCCGTTACAGGTCCCTGCCTCGCCGCAAACCTATGTGAGACACTGTCTGCTCTTCTCATTTGGTAGTCTTCTATTTTCCCTGTACTTAACCTAAGGAAAAGTGACAGAGGGAGGGTTAATGCTTTAATTGTTTTTTTTTTTTTAAACAAAACTCACAAAATTGAACTGGGAATAAAATGATTTCACTTTATCTGTCTTTGCTTTTCTTTTTCTCCAGAGGCCATGGTTTTTGAAACTTGGCTCTGATACCAATTGTAATGACTCCAGACCTGAATAATTTTTTTTTTATGGTATTTATGTTACCGGGATTTACACGATAAGATTATAAATATATACAACTATTGGGAACCATATTATTTCACCAATTGCACACATTTGCATGCGGCATTGGATTTTTATGTACCCCGACGTACTAGCTATAAAGTACATTTAATACACAGCTTTGGTGAATTGCATGTTTTGTCCACGCGGCAAATGAACAGATGGTAACTTTCCCTTTTGTATTTCGCCATCACATGGCTTGCCTTATCTGTTACGAGTGTCATTAATACCACCCGCTCTGTTCTGTACGAGGTCGGGCAGACTGACCAGGTCTCATCGCTCACTTGGTAACCCCACTTCAATCAATGGTGAGGATCATCCCTCGCCATCCAATGGTGGCAATAGTTCGCGAGTTTTCGACCTATACTACTAGATGCTATGTGACGGTGCTCATTTGGATGGGCAGCTCCTTACGGAGCCTGCTCTGGTTCGGTCCATGCATTGTAGCTCCAAAGAGCCGACCTATCAGATCTTTACTCATTTGCTGGCATATTTAGCATCCAATTTCTACAGGTAAACAATCGTTGTGGAGATTTTGTTCTGTTTTCTTTTAATTGAGTGCTACTCCTTTCCACTGCGTGAAATCTTGACTCATTCATGGGCTTCACGCTATCTACAGGTTGGTTTGGTATCCGAGAACTTCCTGCAGCGCTGGAATGAGCTGTTCTTACATTTGATGTCTCAACTCTTTCCAGGTAAGATCTATGTCAAATTGCATTTGTTTTCTCCTAATTTTCTGTCGTGGTTTGCAATCATACCCACAGATATCTAACTATGAATTTCTTGGCTTGTTTTCCATGCAGGTTGGGAGCCTATCCGTTATGTGGCTACCTAGCCTTATCTAAAGGAATCCCTCCTTGAGCATGGTCAAGGGTTCCAGGTATGAAATGTCTTCTGGCCGAGGCCCTCGACTAAAGAGTTTTAGATAATGGTTTCAAAGGTCTTCCCGTACCCATCGAAGGGTAGTCCTTCCAGGTTTTATATTCTGTTGAAATTTGAGTGGAGGGTGATGCGTCCCCTCATGAGCTCTGAGTTACTTTCGAATTGCATGTATAGCTTTATTTATAAATGGTAATGGAATTTGGGCATCTAGCCTGAGATTATGTTATATTACTCGACCATTGTGGTGGGTTTATCTTATAGCAGTGGTGTGCTTATTTATGTTTGTGGCACCTTTCTCTCTTTACTGTTGGAATGTGATACTATGAAGATATAATGTTAAAATAGAAACAGTAGTTTGTTTTTCCTATTCATGTCTACAAACTGTTCACACCGCGGACTTGCCTACGTAGGCTATTTAAATGTAGTTTTCTTCCATGGAGACTTGGTCACGGCCAGCATTTGACTCTATAATGTATTTGATTTATCATTTATATGAAAGCACAGTTTTTTGGTATTCTATGTATTCGGCACTTGGGTTTCGACTTGTTTCCACTGTCGCGCATATTTTGGTGGAGAAGGTCCGTGACCTTTCCCTCGGAGTTGCAGCCTTAATTTCCCTCCCGATAGTTCTGATGTTCTATTTGTTTCTTTTTTTTGTTTTTAACATTGGAGGGTTGTAATATAGGAGGGTTTCGGTCTCGACCCAACCGAGGGTTACAGTCATGCTTCGAAATCCCAGATCTCTTGGGTTTGTTCGTAGCTCAAAACCCTGCTCATGGAACAGCCTACCTTCTGCACCCCAGTTCTGTTGAGGGCTATAGCGCACAATAGTGGCTCTAACCCTATCTTGATAACATTAGGAAAGGCATGGTTTGCAGTACCTTATGTTCTTGCAGTAAACTCTATTTTGGTTGGTGTTGTCTTTAAGATGGCTCGCAGATGAGGCAACCATTAGCATTCTCTGTTTTGCTTTATTTTTGTTAATTGTTTAGTCTTGGAATGCGGCAAGTGCCATCTAGTATTAGTACTTGAATTAGCTCTATGTAAAAGTAGTTTCTATTTTCTCAGGACTGTCTATAATGTGCACAGTTTTCCTACAACATTGTTTTATTATAGTTAATTAGTTCAGACAGCCTAATTCGATTTTCCCCCATTGCATGGTACTGGTTTAAATAGTTGTATGCTCTCCCTTTGCCATAGAATCATTCTACCAGCTCCCTAACAATTGTTGATGACGCAATGTTGACTAAAATGAGCCTCGTTTCCAATCTGAAGAGAAGTATCTCGAACAGAGAAGGTTAAATTTAAACTCTAAACTAAGATTAACTCTCTTCTTGACAAATTTCCCCTACTATTACCCTTCCAGAGTTTAAAGATCCTAAATATATAGAGTCATCGGATTTCACTACGTCTCTAATTTGAATATAATCCTAAGAAACTGTAGCTCACAGAAATAAACCCTTCTATTTTCAATTTAGGTATTGATGCAATCTCGGTTAGTGCTTCATACCTGTGTTTCTTCCAATAAGTAACTCCAAAGAAAGAAGCCACCTTTGTTTTCTGCAGCTAGCCATCCACCCGACCATGAGATTATCCTTCGAGACCAAATCTCCCCCCTAGCTTACTCAAAGACAATCAGTCTTTTACGAGTTGCTTGCGCTCTGCGCCCTTACCATCTGATCATCACCAGACATGGTAAGCTCTTTTCCACTCTTCCTCACTGCCTGTCCTCTACAGCACAATTTCCCCCCCCCCCTTCCTTTCCTTTTCCTGGAAGCCATCCACGATTGGGGGGGGGGCAGTTAGGGTTTGGGGGGCATTAGAATTTGCATTTTTTTTTCTTTTACATTAACTTCCCTTCTCAGAAGTTACATGATATCCGTGTTACTGGGAAATCATTTCTCATTTTTATTCACTAATATCAAAATATTAATTTATACAACAGATAATAACCATCATCCTTCACTTTGTTTTTTTTTTTTAACTATGGTAAATAAAGTATTTACAATATTACGGGGGTATTACATTATGGGTGAGAGAATTCCCATGTTCGATGCATTTTCATTATCAACAAAGTTACTAACTTAATGGGAACTGTACCGAGTTCACTTTTTTAGATTTTGCAAAAATTCATCCAGATTTGGAAAAATGTTGATTCATAATACATATTTTTTTAGCATATTTTTCGCACTTTAAATTTTCTTATGTATTAAGTACACACATTTTTTTGAAGAATAATGATTTTCACACCAATTTTAAAAAGTACATCAAACCCTTTTCTTTGGGACTTATTTTTGAGACTTCAAATTTTCTGATATATTAATTATAGCTTCTTCTTTAAATGTTGCTGCTTTTCATGTGGATTTTGAAAAGCAACATGATTTTTTTCGAGGGAATATTTTTGACACTTTAATTTTTGTTATGTCCTATGTATGCACATTTTTTTTCTAAATGTTGTTTAGTTAACCATTTTTCAGTCTTCTTATTCATCTTCTTGTTTTTCGTCCTAAGATATATGTTTTTTAAGAGTTTTTCAAGTTTGTGTTTTTGTCCTAATATGTATGTTTTTAAAGAGTTTTTCAAGTTTGTGTTTTTTGTTTTTTTTCATGTTTTTGATAATGATTTTTTTAATTTTTTTGCAAAATTTTAAAATAAATATTTTGAAGTATATTTTTTATATATTTATATATCATTATAATACTTCATACACAAACATATTTGGTAAACTTATTATATATATATATATATATATATATATATATATATATATATATATATATATATATATTGAAAAGTGTTGATGCAACATCAACCCCTTTTTTTTAGGGCTTTTTCGCTAAAAATGACATGCTAAATAAAATATTTTAATGAAAAAATTTGAATAAAAAAAGTTGAAAAATAACAAATTTTGTGCAATGTTTATGAATTTTATGTCTAAATATAATAACATTTGTAGCCTTTTGTTTTTCTTTTTCTAAAAATAACGATTCACATAAAATTCTAAGTAGAATTAACAAAAAAAAATGTTAAAAAAAATAAAAATCAAGGTTAACAAAAAATATTACTAAATAATAAATATTGTTAAAAATATTAGAAACAAAATATCTAAAACAAATTTCGAAAAAAAAAATTTAACAAAGGAAAAATTTAAACATATATAAGCATGTTAAATTCAAAAATTCTTTAAAAACAAAAATATTTAAAAACAATTATTATATAAACAAAAAAAAACAAAAAAACAGATTAATTTCAATAACAAAACCTTAAAAATAAAATGTTTCTAAAGATTTAAAATATAAAATAAATGAACTATATTAAAAATTAAAAATTAAAATTAAAAACAATTAAAATTAAAAATTAATTAAAACAGTTTGAAAAGAAGAATTAAACAAATATATATCATATATATAGGAAAAAAATAATGGGTTTTTTAAACATAAAAAAAAAAAAAACATAATTTAAAAAAAAAAAAAAAAAAAAAAAAAAAAAAAAAAAAAAAAACATTAAAAAGCATTAAAAAAAAATTTTAAAAATCATTAAAAAAAACATTAAAATAAAAAAATAAAATAAATAATAAAATTTAAAAAAATGTGTTTGTAAGGGGCAGTAACTAGGTAGATGGTCATTGATTTCGAGAATCAATGACCATTTGTCCTGATGCTAAAGGGTTGCAGGTATGGCGGCAAGGGGGGCGCACAACCCTTGCAGCCTTACCCTAGCCCCTTTAGTGCCGGGGTCGGGGTCGTCGATTCCCAAAATCAATGGCCAATTGCCTTGCTATCCAAGGGTCACAGGAAAGGGTGGTGGGTCATCGATTCCCAGAATGGACAAGCCCACATACAGTTGTGGGGGCTCTTTGATTCCAGGAATTGGTAATACCCCACCCTAGTGCCAAAGGGTTGTGGGTGGTGGTAGGGGTGCTGCTACCCCTGCTACCCCTTGCCCATGACCCTTTGGCGTCGGGGTGGGGTGTTCACCCCTTACAAAACATGTTTCTTTTAAAAAAAAATTATTTCAATGTATTTATTTATTTTTAATGTTATTTTTATTTTTAATGTTTTATTTTTTAATTATATGTAATTTTTTTATATCTATTTGATTTTATTTTTATTTTTTTTAAATTCTTTTGTAAATTTTTTAAAATTCTTTTTAAATGTTTTTTTTTTTTCAAATTCTTATTATTTAATTTTGTTGTTGTTTGACAACCTTAAAATAGAAATAATTTAATATTAAATAGTTAGGAAAATTAGATTATTAAATTATAAATTGTTTATTTTAATTACTTCTAGAATCTTATAACATTCTTTTTTTTAATATTAAAATATCTGACTTAGTGACTATCTCTACTATAAATATTTGATGTGTTGGATATTGCTCTACATCTTTGTCCTCGTGATGAAGCTTAGTGGAGGTTTGAAACGCATCAACCCTAAGTTGTCAATGTGATTTTTCTGGAAGATTTTTTCTTAAATAATGAATCACATAAGCATCCAATCTGAGATTTTTTCTTTCTAATAAGTATTTTTTATTTTTAAATTTTTTATTTATGATTTTTCTTGTCTTTTTAAATTGTATGTTTTAAACTTCTTTTTATTTTTATTTTTATTTTACTTAAAATTCCTTTTTATTTTTTCTATTTTATCATCTATTATTTTTATTTACTTAAAATCATTTTTTTATTTTTGTTTTTACTTAAAATTTTATCTGAATCGCCTTGATTGGGGTGTGAGCTAGCCCCAATGGGCATCCCTTGGCCTACAGTTTAATGCATATCTCCCAAATCCCTACGACCACCCTCCGCATGCATGCAACACTTGGAAAGGTGGTGGCACGCATGCGAGGTTTAATTGCCAACCTTGAAGGTGACAGAACCATTACAACAAGCGTTAAGGTGAGTTTTCCCTCTGGTGAGCTGGGCAAGTTGGTATGCGTCCTCCATTCACTATGGATCTGGTCTGAGCTATTCATTCTAGGGAAATCACAGTCTTCGTCTCCTTTAGGTATTAGAAGTGGCCACTAGTATGTCCCCACTCTTAATTTAGCTCCCTCTGCATATATGGATCAATGTATCTTCCCTTCGATCTATGGGATGCATGGAACTATGGTGTGGTGTCGAAAATTCCTAGAACATGGCATCGTATGGTTTTTGGTTTGTGCTGAGTCTTTAGTATTTTATGTCTGGGTTTCTATGGTTTATGAGATTTGGTTGTCCTGTATAGGCTCATGCAGGGCTTGGTCGGCGGGCTGTTTTGTATGTCAAGGTACTCCCTACTTGGATAATTGTGGAATTGTAAGGGTTTTGGTTTATGGTAAATATTGTCTATTTCTTTGGTATTTTGAATTGGTGTGGGTACGAATTCAAGCCATGGTTGTCTGTAATCTTCATCTCGGTCTTAGTCATTATAGGGTTGTGGTTTGGGGAGATTTGTTGGAACACCTTAGTGCCTGTCTTGGCCTAGTGGATAGAGTATGTCATAGTTGGCTCTCTTGTCTAGTTGTGGGATGGTCCTGGTCAAGGGGCGACTCTTGGCTCATTTTTTGTCAATATAGGTATGCTTCTAGTCAGTTTGGTTTGGGTTTTGCAACCCGAGCTTACTGCATTTGGATTTGGTGTCCGGGTGTTTGTGGGTTGCGGGCAAGGGGCAACTATCAGCTCAAATTTTATTTCTTTCCTCCGTGTATTGTTATGTTGGTTGATTTAAAAAATTATGAGACTCACCTGGACAATTCTGAGGTTTTGCCTATGGAAGGTGTTGTTAGTCGGTTTAGGCCCGTCAGTGGACATTGGTAGAACAATGGTAGCAGTGGGCCCATAAAGCTTTGTTAGCAGCCGGTTGACAACATGATTCGAAGTTAGTTCCTTACTTGGTTGGTTTCATTTGAAATTTGTTTGACAGGTACGCAGTCATCCTTCTAAGTTGTGACCTTGTTTGGGTCAACCTCCAGATCTTGACACAAGCCTGCATTTGATTAGAAGAAGCAAAAACATGGTTTGAGCCTCTATTAAAGGAAAGAATGGTTGTGGAGGTTGTGGTCGTGGGAAATAGAGGAAAACCTACCCCTCTCAGACCAGTCAACCCAATTCATCCAGGGGGACTAGGCGTGGGTGCAAGTCGACCTATTGTATTATACCAAAAGTTGCTCAGGATTTTCATTCCAACAGTTCTAATCCGGTCAAGCAGCTTATTGCAGCTTGGGAAGAAAAGATTTGTCAGACTGAGGAGTATTTTGTAATTGATTTAGACGATTGGAAAAATTTGATTCTGGACCCACGCTACACTCATGGTAGATCATATCAATATAAATAGACAATCCATTTTTTTTGGGTAATGAAGAGAATTCTGGCTAAATCCTTGGAGCAATTTCCACCTGATATGCATTTTTCCTCCCATGGACACTCAGACTATACCAAAGAGTTTGAAAAGATTTGGTTTCAATTGCGGTAGCAGAATTATCATCTTAGCCAAATAGATCAACACATCCCCTGTATTCCCCACACGAAGCTGCCAGGTTCCACTATGAAGGACCCTGCTCCGGTGGATTCAACTGATGATGAGTAGTGACAATGCATCTCTGATGATAGTTTTGTATGAAACAATTTCAAATTTTCAGGCATATTAGTAGTTATGTTTATAGATATCTAGAAAATAAGAAGAACAAAGACTCTCGTACATATATAGTGTGGCTGGTTAGACTGATTATTTTTTGTTTTTGGATAGCATATTTTGCAGTTAGATGGCCAACAGACCTGATTTCCCTCAGGGTAGGTTGAGGCCACCTAACCTTCAGACATATGGATGTAACCTTCTTTATGTTTGAAAATTAATGGAAAGGTACCACCAACCTTACAAATATATATATACTATGACATCTTTTTTCTGGAATTTTATTTATTTTCAAATGTCATCATTTTATATAAATTGTAAATTTTACCAATTTTTTCATTCAATTTTCCATTTAAAAACTTTTATTTAACATGTCATTTTTAGTGAAAATGTCCAAAAATCATATATTTTAATTATAATCTATATTGCAAAAATGTGTTTTTGTTGAGTTTTTACAAATTATTATTTTTCTAGTGACCAATTATTTTATGTGCTATTGAAATATTAATTACGAACATATAAATATTATAAAAAAATCCATAGCTTCAAATATTTAATTTTATTATTTTTTTTAACTTTGCAAAAAAAATTCATATAAAAAAAATTGCAAAGGAAATAAAAAAACAAAAATTTGGAAAACCTTTAAAAACCAAATATCTTAGGATGAAAAAATGAAGAGGAATAAGACAACTTGAAAAATGGTTAAATAATCAACATTTCAAAAAACATTATGTATCCTTAGGACATAAGAAAATTTAAAGTGTCAAAAATATGCCTTAAAAAATTTGTTTATGTTTTTCAAAATCCTCATGAAAATCTTCAACATTTAAAAAAAATTATCTATACTTAAATACATTAGAAAATTTAAATTGTCGAAAATAAGCCCTCTAAAGAAAGGGGTTGACGCTGCATCAACACTTTTCAAAATTAACATGAAAATCACTAACATTTTAAAAAAATTGTTCATACTTAATACATAAGAAAATGTAAATTGTCAAAAATATGCTAAAAAAAGGTGTATTCTAAATGAACACTTTTCAAAATCGGATGATTTGTTGCTACCTAAAAAAAGTGGGTACTTGGTATAGTTCCCATTTGATAGTTTACATTGTTTATTTTTTTTAAATAAAATAAAATATCTAACCTTAAAAACACCCTTGAAAAAATGCAAAAAGGAAAAATACTCAATTTTTTCCCTTGAAAATGAAAGAAAAAGACATTTTTTGAAAGAAAAATTGTGTGAAGTAGAATGAATTTATTATTTTATAAGCAATGAAAAGAAAAAAGCCAAAAAACCTTTAAAAATTGAAATACCAATATAACATGAAATAAATTGATTTGAAGTTTACTAGGTTTAGGAGGACGAAAATTCCATTATCAAGACTCGCTTGAATTCCTCGTCACTAATGATGTTGGCAGCTAGCTCATCATCAAGCTTTTGAATCTACCTATGAGTATTGGCATGGTCATATTGCATCATGATCCATTTATGTAGACCCTATCTTCTTTTTTCGTCTAACCATTCGACATGGGGAACAAACCAAACAATAATGGTAGAACAGTTACATGTAAGGTCAAGACATCTAGTATGCCAAAGTAGTTGATAGAGAGACCCAATAGATCACCAACAATACCATACTCAATAACCACTCACTATAAATTTGCACATGGAGGAAATTAATATTGTGATCTCTAGTTTCTAATAATTATGTGCCTTGGGTAGATATTGGTTCCTATCATTGTTAATCCATAAACACGCCTCATGTTAAATTTTAATTATTAAATCTCTAGATATTGAGTTATTACATTTATATTATTATATCGTTATATTGTTATGTAGGATAGAAGCTTTCATTGTACCCTTTCATTATAAGTGTACATTTTGTCTCCTATATGTATACCATGGAGAACTACTCTAAGGATTGTCATGCCTTGTATTGTATTGTATTCATTCTAAAAATAGGTTCCACCCTTCAAATGAATTGTATTCATTGACTTATTAAGAGCATGTATTTCCTCCTAAGAGGTCACAGGTTCAAAACCAAAGGGGGGTAGAGTATGTATGCCTTCGTAGACTTAGTAGTCAAATCACTACGCAGAGGTGGGTCCCTTCTCCCACAAACAAGGGGGTCTCATACACCAATTTGGTGTTTGGCTTGGTTGTGACCTTAAAATTGGCTAATAATAATGATAATATCATTAATTTTAAGGCACAAGTTTCATAATGTTTGGTAATAAAGCATACAAACCTAGGGTTTTGATGCTTCAAACAAGCCATTATAGAATTTTGGCTATAACCTTTTTTCTTGGAAGCCTCAAATTGTGAAATTTTGTTGAAATTGTGAAGATATATTGAAGTACATATAGTAAACATTTTAGATTCTGATTTTCTATACTTTCAAATATACATCCTATGGAAGTTGGGGTTTGTCAGTATTCGTAAAATCAATTTCAAATGAGTGATATTGGAATTTTTTTATAACCTTTTTCCTGGGACACTTCATACAATTAAATTTTTAAGAGATATAGGAGAGATCACAAGGTATATCTATTAAAACTTTTGGATTCTATTTCACTACATATTTGGAGATATACCCCATGGAAGATAGGATTTGTGAATAGTCTTAAAATCAATTTCAAATGAGTGATCTTAGAATTTTTTTTGTAACTTTCTCCCAAAGAAGTTTCATAAAAGTTTTAGGGATTCAAGGAGACATATTGAGGTACATAAGATAAAAAATTCATAATCATATTTAAAAATTGTGGAAGTGGCACACTCTACAAGGTTGCTCTTGGGAAGAGGCCAAAAACCAAGATGTTTTATAAAAATTAGCACAGCTTCACTTTGCACACCAAATTTCGGTCATGCCTATGGAATTGTCAAGAAGATGTATCAGAGTACTATAGGTGAACATTTCAGATTCAAAAGGACTCAAATTTTAAAGATATATGAGGAAAAAGATCAATCATCCAGATAGTGAAGGTTTTGAAAGGTACATAACTTACAATTGGCATAACTTTTGATTAGAAGATCTATTTTTGGTGATTCAAAACTTGTGAGAAAGATGAAAGAGATTAGCATTATTATTTACTCACAGGAAACCTAATGTTCTTCAAAAGTTCCTTCACCACTTAAACCTACATAAAGCTCATTCATGACTCACGAAGAAATAGAAGATGTCTAGTACTGAGCATACAAGTTTGAAAGTTAGTTGTTATAGGTGCAATTTTAATACATACATACATGTGCAACAAATGATGGAGTAAAACAAGGAAGAAATACAATCTATGAAGGAAGAATTAGAAAAATCCATGAACTTGATGGTGTAATTGCATAGTTGTGCTCATTATATGTTAAATCATATCTATCATTTTATCTAGTGGATCTTTGAAAGGCTATCAACAATCATTCCAAGGTATTTTTAGAGAGTCCTAAAGGTCTTCCACCTATTATAGATCATGGCCATAATATTCGTTTATGAATTGGAATTATAACACCAAACATTAGGGCTTACATGTATCCATATGCACAAAAGAGTGATATTGTATATTTGATTCAGGAAATGTTATAGGTTGGCATAATTAACCCTAGACAAAGTGCTTTATCTTCAAAAGGATGGTCCATGGGGTATATGTACAAATAAATTAATATCGAGGTATTATGGCCCCTATAAGGTGTTGCAAAGGACTAGAAGGTTGCTCTTGGGAAGAGGCCAAAAATCAAGATGTTTTATAAAAATTAGCACAGCTTCACTTTGCACACCAAATTTTGGTCATGCCTATGGAATTGTCAAGAAGATGTATCAGAGTACTATAGGCGAACATTTCAGATTCAAAAGGACTCAAATTTTAAAGATATATGAGGAAAAAGATCAATCATCCAGATAGTGAAGGTTTTGAAAGGTACATAACTTACAATTGGCATAACTTTTGATTAGAAGATCTATTTTTGGTGATTCAAAACTTGTGAGAAAGATGAAAGAGATTAGCATTATTATTTACTCACAGGAAACCTAATGTTTCTTCAAAAGTTCCTTCACCACTTAAACCTACATAAAGCTCATTCATGACTCACGAAGAAATAGAAGATGTCTAGTACTGAGTATACAAGTTTGAAAGTTAGTTGTTATAGGTGCAATTTTAATACATACATACATGTGCAACAAATGATGGAGTAAAACAAGGAAGAAATACAATCTATGAAGGAAGAATTAGAAAAATCCATGAACTTGATGGTGTAATTGCATAGTTGTGCTCATTATATGTTAAATCATATCTATCATTTTATCTAGTGGATCTTTGAAAGGCTATCAACAATCATTCCAAGGTATTTTTAGAGAGTCATAAAGGTCTTCCACCTATTATAGATCATGGCCATAATATTCGTTTATGAATTGGAATTATAACACCTAACATTAGGGCTTACATGTATCCATATGCACAAAAGAGTGATATTGTATATTTGATTCAGGAAATGTTATAGGTTGGCATAATTAACCCTAGACAAAGTGCTTTATCTTCAAAAGGATGGTCCATGGGGTATATGTACAAATAAATTAATATCGAGGTATTATGGCCCCTATAAGGTGTTGCAAAGGACTAGAAGTATGGCTTACAAATTGTAGCTTCCTCCATATTGACATGTAAATTTAGTCTTCCATGTTTCTTGGTTAACAAAGGAAATAGATGAAAATATCCCAGTCCAAACTACTATACTAGATAATAATGAAGAAGGGAAAATCATACTAGAACTGGAAACAATCCTTGAAACAAAGATTGATTAATGGAAAAATAAAACAATTACTAAGTACCTTGTTAATTGGAAGAACCTACTAGTGGAAGAGGGGACATGGGAAGATGAGTTATTCATTTATAAACACCCATAATTAGTCAAGCACAGAGGGAAAAACTTGTTTGAAGGGGAGGGACATGTTAAAACCCTAGACAAAGCCACATGTTAGCCCCAAAACCCCTTATTATAGCCATAGATATTGAGTTATTACATTTATATTGTTATATTTGTATGCAAGCTAAAACCTTTGATTGTACCTCCTACACAGACACCAAGGAGACCTAACCTTGGGATCATTATCCCTTGTATTGTATTGTATTCATTGTAAAAGGAGGTTCCACCCTCAAAGTGGATTGTATTCATTGACTTGTTATCATTTTTAAGGCACAAGGCTTGTAACAATCATTTTATGTAACAAAATCAAAATCCTTTTACTCTTTAGGAATGAAACCAATTAAGTTGCATCTGGATTTGCTCAGTTGGCATGATATACTGATTTTTTCCTTTATTATCCATCTTTCCCCTTCCATGGAATTATCCCACATTGCCTTGTATTTAGGTAACCGTTAGCAATCTCCACACCTTCTTGAATCCACTTGGACAATAATCCTTTATATGTTTTGCCTAATCAAGCACAATTGGTGTTGGTGTAGGTGGTCTCATTAACCCCACATCTACACATGCATTAACTTCAAGGAATTAGTATCGACATATAGGTCTAATGTCCTCTATCAAAATGCATTTTCCCCTGTTCCCACCTTTGAATGTTCCATATCTCCCCCCTTGTCCCTGCAAGTTTTTTCACCCCTCCAAGTTCCTTTATTAGACTAATTGAGTATTAATATTTTTTCCTCGCATGGGCCACCATATTTTATCACATTTTATATTTTGGCATACTCTCATTCCCACTAGGTTTATCTTCTCATGTAGTCTTTAATTCCATAACAATCCTCGTGTTTTGGTCTTATCAATTGATGACCTCTACCTAATATGCTCATGAGTGGTTACTATTGAATTTGATGCTTCACTTCTTAATCTTTCTATTAAACCTTAATGTTTCAATTCACCCACATGTTGAAGCCCCATATGCATGAAAACTTCCATCACTCACACTTTTTGAGGACATCCTCCCAAAGACCGAGCTATTATCATGTTCCTCACCTATTTATCAACGCTAATTGGTTGCACAACTACCTATCCATTCACTATAAAATAATCATTCTTTTATTTAATTAAAAAATACAAAACCACAAAAAATATAACAAAAAACACCCAAAAAAAAAATCAAAATAGGAAAACTAAACTAAACTTTTTGTATGATCACCAAGTTTTACACCATGTTATATTTGTTGACCAATTTAAGAGGTTTCGAATGTCACCCTTGTTTAGGGAATTCGTGATATGCCACATAGTCTTATCTATTTCTAGGTCCCCTCGGGCCTTGAATCCTATTTCAAGCCATTCAATTAACTTTATCAGCATGTCCCTTGAATCTTTTTCACAACAATATTTTAAGTTCATCAAATTGTTCATCAAGCTCCTCTCACACCTTTAGTATGGCTTTATTTATATGATCTTCGATACTCCCTCATCATTTCTAGTATTCCAATTTCCACATTAATATTTAGTTGAATTATCTGATTTTGGTTTATGGTTGCTGCATGAAAACGTTTATTTATGCTCCATTCAATGCAAGTTTGGTGTTTCATACACATCATGGCCTCACCCATTGTGTCGAGTATCAGTGTTTATCATATGTTTGTGTTCATTGTACCTCGCGTTGGTTTATAGGGAATCATTTCCCTTATTCCAATAGAACTTCCCTTATTAACCATAATAAACTTTCTCTAGGGGATTTATTTAGATGCCTAATGCCTCGGTTACCATTTTTATCATTGATAGATGTTCTCACCTGTTGTAATGGATTTTCATCATTGATCCCTCATTATATAGTTATTTTTCATTTTTGACTTAAAATATCCATTTATACTCTATTGATTCATACTAGTACCTTGGTACCTTTTTCATTATTGATGGGTTACCTCACATTTGAGCATAATTCCATCATTCTTAGTACCTATATTATTTATGCCATGCTCGAGTATAACTCATTATTTCATTGTGGAGTTTTGTATGTCATGATGCTAATGTCCCTGATCTCATTGAAGAGTGGGTACATGTAAAACTTGTTTCCAACATCATTGTGAACCTCCAAACTAAGCTTGATTTCAAAGCGCTATCAAACATGTCTTGAGCCTCCCACACTATGGTCCGCATCTAATATATTTTTGTACCCCCACCTAGTGGCATTGTTCCATCACCTGGTTTACATAAAATCCAAATTCCTTTTCCCATGTATTATGATATATCTTCATATGTAACATCTTACACAATCATGGTCTTATATTTTACTTGACTATGACACAAGTATGGGTATGCCCACCCCGTTTTGAAGAGATTATATATATATATATATATATATATAATATATATATAATATATATATATATATATAATATATATATATTATATATATATATATATAATATATATATTATATATATAATATTATATATATATATATATAATATATATATATATATATATAATCTATATTAGATATATAACCTCACTTTTCTCACTTCATGTGGTTTCTTTATATATTCTCAAATAAGGGTTTCCCTTCATTTCAAACTCTCTTAGAATTTTTACAAAACAGAGGAAGTATTTCAATGATATAATGTTCTCCCTAACTCAACATCAAGGGGCATTTGTTATTAGACCACTCTCATCCACTTGAAATACTTAATTTTTTTATGCTAAAGGCATCAAAAATCAACTCTTAATTGATTTTGGAAGCTCAAAAACCATGGAGGACATGGTAATTAATCATGGACATCAAGAATAATTTGACCAAAATGGAGAACTACAAAATACCCCAATTCCTATGGCACAAAATTGCATGAAAAATCCTTTGATACCCATGCAATCCTTGTTATACCAAGAATGCATTAAATTCTATGGCTGATTTAATTGCATGGTAACTTCAAAGGTTGGTTGGTCAAGATCCCATACCATTCAAATTATTTAGTAAATGGGTAGATGGCCCTTCTTGATGTACATGCCATTGCATGAATCGATATTTGACTCCAAGCTCCATTTCCCCCCCAATGAAAGTTTATAAATGACAGTCTCATGTTGAGCCTCATAATTGCTTCTTTTTTACACCCGTTTTCCATCTATTTTACTCCTTTTTTATAATCATAATCACTTAATGGGAAACAAATCACGGAATCTATGGCATGGCAGGTATATAAAAGCCTTGTATTTCATAATTTAATAATGTTCTTTATTATTAGTCTAATATTTGTTTTAGCTACTGAATTTGGATGATTCTGCAGTTAAGTCCATTGTTTCATAGGTTCTAAGGTGCCATCTGAAGCAAGAAATATATGGGAAGATAGCGATCAATGCACTCCATGATTCCTTCCTACCTTCATGAACCATATTGGCAAAGGAAGCTTCCAGTTACATGGTCAAAGGCAAAAATAAACTCTGTCAGCCACATAGGCGAGCGAGGAACGATATATACGCCTAACGATTTGCTTTGTTAATAGAAAATCATTAGCGAATTTCATTATGATATCTTTCATATTTATTTTTTTAAGTGAAGCTAGACATGAAGCTCTGAACATTTAATGATGCAAACTTTATAAAAAGGCTTCGTAAACAAACATAAACACAATGATTTTATGATGCAACGGTGAGAATAAAAACTCTGTTTTCAATTTAGTTATAAAGAACCCTTTTTATTTCGATGTGTGGTTGATTGTTCAATTGGATCTCGTGACCATATGCTTGTGGAGGGACCCCTCAAGTAGTAAGGTTCTTTTATGTTTTTAAGTAGAATTTCCTTATTTTATTTCGTAAGCTTATTTTCTGGATGCATCTTGTAGAACATTTTATTTTGTTGATTTTTGAGTTAAATAGCAGTAGTGTGATTGTCTCGTTAACTAATTTTCTTTATTGATTCAGGAGCACATGAATTGAGTTTAATGAGTAACGATAACAACAGTGAGAGTTTGGATTTAGATTAAAATTCTAATTCTTAAAATCAGAGGATTTGATTACAGGATTTATTTCAAGGAAGAGTGATTTACGATTTTGAGCAAGTGAGAATATATTTTCAATTCATTTTGGATTTTCATGCAAGAGTGTGTTATTATGATAGATGATTTGATTCCTTTACAGAATTGACATATAACAAAGAGAGAGTGTGTTTGATTTTATGAGTTAAATTTCATTTTACAAGTGTGAGATTGATTTATAAGTTTGAGATTTTCATAAGTTGTGTGGATTTCACAATTAGATATAATTTTTATAAGAGTGCAATTAGTTTTCATAGGTGTGGGATTGATTTACTTTTATGCAGAGTTATAAAAGTTTATTTTGAAGCAGAGTGTGAGATTTTCCATAAGTAATCTTTGATAAAAGAGTGTGATCAAATTATTTTCTAGGAATAATTTCTCTACTCATGTGCATTTCAATAACTTAATTTAGAATCTATATCTCAATAAATCAGTGTAATTTAGAGGTGTGAATAACCAAGGACTTCTAGCATAAACAATTCACTTACGCTTCATCAGTTTACTATCCCTGGTCGATAATTTATGCAAGTAATTTCAAATTAATTAAATTACCAAACATTTTGGCATCGTTTCCAAGGAAGTGTGAATAGGACTCTTCTCTTTTTATTTAAAAAAAAATGATATGCATAAGGAAAGAGATTCTAGAGATATATTTGTATGTAGAGGTAAAAGTTTAATTCCAACAACATCTCTCACCCCACCATGACCTTGTAGTGCCATACCACCCACTCAAACTCATATTCCATCATTTTCATGCAAACATAAACTTCCTGAGGTACTTAGATCCGAAATCCAACCAAGAGATTCATCAACCTCATCAACCAAAGAAGTAATAGAAGAAGAAAATCCTACATCCCCACAGAAGGAGTAGTTTTCCTATCTTCAACTCGAGAAAGACTTCTTGGACAAGATCTATAGATCCCTAGTGAAGAATAAGAGGAAGAAACTTATTTTAACTTACTATTGATAGAAGAACAAGAACTAGAAGAGCTAGAAGAAGAACTAGAAAATCCAATTTTCGAACTCTATATTAATTCTAAAGAATTTACAATGTTTAGAGAAGGCAAAGGGGAAGTACATAATGTTAATGGTGAACAACCTAGGATTGGAGGAGGAAGAGGAGGAAATAGAAGTGGAGGAAGAAGGAGAGGTGGAGGTAGGGGAGACCCAGAACCCTTTGGATTTCCTATCCTCGATGAATATACAACAACCACAATGAAAAACATCTCACCCTCCATCCTTCCAAACTTTCATGGATGAAGTGAGGATCCTAAAACATTTCTCTTTGAGTTTGAAGTCTTGTGTAGATCTTATGATTATTTGCTTGACCCTCAAAAGTAGAAATTGTTTCCAACAACTCTTAAGGATGTAGCATTAAAATGGTTAATGGACTTAGGAGCGCACCCTATAAGAACATGGGAAGAATTGAAAACTACATTCTTAGAGAAGTATAAGGGTTATTGTATGCCCCGTAATATTAAAGATGAAGTATTTAAAATGATGTAGAAAGAAGATGAAAATCTTGAAGATTTCATTGAAAGATTTGCTTATAATGTTAAAAGGGCTAAAATGCATGAACTAGATGAAGAAACTTTGAAAACCCTCTTATAAAAATCCATCAGAGATGAGTGGATTGATCTCCTCAATTTGATGGGTAAGGTAGATATTTCTAAATTATCATTTGGATACATTTGTGAGTTGTGCATACACATTTCAAAAGGTAAGACAAGAACTAGGAAAAATCCAAGAGATCCTCTCATGTCTAAAATTAATAAATTTGCAGTTGGGACTCTAAGTGGGGCTGAACTAGGCAATATTCTTAACAAAAAAAAAAACATTTTGGGAAGTATTAGTGAACTAATAGATGCCCTTAAAGTGCAAAACAAGAAAATTGCTAAAAATGTTGCATTGTCAATATTTTGTCCCAAATGTAGAAAGAAACATACTCTGAGAGAATGCCCTCTTGATTTAAAAAGTGTAGAAACATGTGCTATATGTGCATAAAATCATGATACAAAAAAATTTCCTTCAATAACAGGTCTTAATGTAGTTTATCAAGAGGAAATAATACCAAATCAAATAGATCCCTTCTGTTTTATTGCTAAGAGACCATGGAAAAATTCACAACCAAATATGACTCATGGATTTAACACTCAAGCATTTGCACAACCATCACAAAACGAATTGGACTGCACCCATGCCTTGGCAATCTTGGCCTCAACATTGGGCACAAGGATGGGAAAATCCTTATGGAAAATATCCTCAATATCAACAACCTTATCCTATTTTTCCACCACAATATTTTTACATGTTCAACCAACTCAACCTCAGAATCCAAATCCACAACTTTCATTACCATTTCCACAAAGACCAAATCAATTGTCTACCCAACCACTTCCAAATCCAAATAATAATAAAAATTAACATGTTTACAACATGGAAGGACAAAATTTCCAACCTTACATGATAACTCCTCTAGATCTAAATAATGTCCAACTTAGATCTGGTAGAGTATTGGAAAATAAATCCCCAATAGTTGTTATTCAGGAATTTGAAAAATAAAACGCCTCTGAAAAAGAGGAGCCTCTTAATGAAAAAGAAAAACTTCAAAAACAAGTCACCCCTACACATTCTGATAACATTCCAACTCCTATTATGGAACAACCTTCAGTATCTATTTCAAAACCACATTTTCCTGAAAGATTAAAAATTGATGAAGGGGTAGAAAAACATATTTTATTGCCTGATTATGATATGTTAGATGAGTTGAAGAATGTTTGTATAAAAATTCTTTTGCTACAAGACATTAAGGAAATACCAATTTTTTCACAAACAATTAGGGAGTTGAGTATTTAAAGACCAGAAGAAAGAGAAAAGAAATCAAAAGAATTCAATTAGCTGGAAAAAATGCAGATATCATGATGGGAAAAAAAAAACAATTCAGAAATACCTTGATCCAGGAAGTCCCATTGTGAAAACACGTATCAATGGTATTGAAATTCCAAATACACTGCTTGATTTAGGAGCGGCTATAAACATCATGAGTAACAAAACTATGAATCAATTGAAACTTTCTAATCTTCAATATACACCTACATTGTTGCAATTAACAGATAGATTTGTTATTAAACATGATGATGTATTAGAAGACATATTTGTATCCTTAGATTCTTGGGAGTATCCTGTTGATTTTATGATTCTAACACCCAAGTGTAATTTAGGAGGACATCCATTGATTCTAGGAAGATCATGGTTAGCTACAACTAATGCTTTTATAAGTTGTAGATATAGTGATATGTTTATTTCTTATGGAAGTTCAACAAAAAAACACATTATATCCTCCTGCAAAAAAAACAATGGAAGTAGAAATTGAAGAATGGATAGATGATGATATTGATATATGACCAATCTTTGTTACTTCACAAATAGATGAAGAATATCAGATTTTGAATTTAATGGAAAATAATGATTCTTCCTCATATTGTGAATCTAATCAAAGTTTTCAAGGAAAATGCAATATTGAATATTTATCATCTCATCAATTATCTTTACATTCTATGGAAAATTTTGGCAAATCTCTAATAGAAATCTTCCCAGAAAAAACCTTGAATATCAATAATAATCTAGAAGAATTTCAAATGAAAGATTTAATAAAGATGTTACAAGAACATTCCTCTGCTTATGCATGAGAATATACTGACATGAAAGGAATTGATCCTAATACTTGTATACATCAATTTACATTTAAGAAAATGCTAAACCAATCTGACAACCTCAAACACGAATGAATCCAAATTTGAGAGAAATTGTTAAAGAGAAATTATAAAAATTGTTAACTGTGAATTTCATTTATCCAATATCGGATAACAAGTGGGTTTCACCATTGGTAATTGTTCTTAAAAAGAATGGAAAATGGAGAGTATGCATTGACTATAGAGAATTGAATAAAGCCACCTTAAAATATCATTTTCCACTTCCTTTCATAGATCAAGTTTTAGATACATTGGCACGAAAGAAATATTTCTCATTTCTAGATGGTTTTAGTGGATATAACGAGATCCAGGTAGTTCCAAAAGATCAAGATAAAACCACTTTTACCTATTCATGAGGAACCTATGCCTACTGAGTACTTCTTTTGGGGTTGTGTAATGCACCTGCAAAATTCCAAAGGGAAGTTTTAGGAAAAAAAATTGTTCTAATTCATGATTGTTTGGAAGTTTACGTGGATGATTTTACAGTTTATAGAAATTCTTTTGAAGAAGCTCTTAAAATTTTGGAAAAAGTTCTCATTAGATGTAAGGAAGCAAATCTCTCATTAAGTCATGAAAAATGTTTTATGATGTTTACTGAGGGGATTGTTTTAGGACACTATATTTCAGAAAATGGAATTAGAGTGGACATATCTAAAGTTTTTTAAATTATCAATTCCAAATTGTAAACAATATGTGAGGATTTTTCTTGGTTTTACTGGTTACTATAGAAGATTCATAGAAAAATTTACAAAAATTGCATCTCCACTTTTCAAATTGCTCACAAAAGATTTTGAATTCAATTGGAGTTCTAATTGCCAAAAAGCTTTTGAAACATTAAAAGAAAATATTTCTAAACCACCCATTTTGAGAGGGCCAAACTGAAAATTACCTTTTCACATTTCAACCGATGCTTTAGATACAACATTAGGAGTTGTACTAGGACAAAAATATTTAACTCCTTATGCCATTTACTATACCAGTAAAAATTTAACTCCTGTAGAGTTAAACTATACTGTAACAGAAAATGAGTTTTTAGTTTTTGTCCATGCCATCAACAAATTCAAACATTACATCACTGGCTATTAAACCTTTGTACATACAGATCATTCTGCAATTAGGTACTTAATGAATAAACCAATTACTAATGACAGAATTACAAGATGATTATTATTGTTACAAGAATTCAATTTTACTATTTTGGATCGACCTGGGAAACATAATACAGTTGCCGACGCTCTTTATAGGATTCAAAATGATAATAATGATATACTTGTAGAAGATAATTTCCTTGATGAATTCCTTTTTGTAGTATCTATTAAATCTCCTTGGTTTGCATATATTGCTAACTATTTGGCTACAAGGAAGTTACCATTATATTTGTCTCCTCAAGAGAAAAGAAAGGTAATTCAAATTAGTGCATCTTACTCATGGATAAATGGATAATTGTACAAAACATGGTCAGATTTGATTATTTAAAGATGTGTCAAAAAAGATGAAGTACCAGAAATACTAAAAGCTTATCATGATGAGCCATGTGGAGGACACTTTACTGACAAAAGAACTGCTTACAAAGTCCTTCTCTTAAGATATTATTGGCCTTCCCTTTTTAAGGATGCCAAAGAATATGTAAAGAGATACGATAGTTGTCAAAGAATGGGGAAACATGTTCCTTTAGATGAAATGTCTCTGCAACCTCAGGTACTCATTGAACCTTTTGAGAAATGGACTCTAGATTTTGTTGGTCCAATTAATCCACCATCTAGACAAAAAATGTACATTCTTGTTTGCACTAATTATGTTACAAAATGGGTAGAAGCTAAAGCACTTTCTTTTGTTACTGAAAATGTTGTAGTTTCATTTCTTTTCAAGGATATTTTTACTCGTTTTGGTTTCCCAAGGGACATTGTGACAGATCAATGAACTCAATTTATATCCAAAATGGTACAAAAGATAATGGAGGAGTATAAAATCAAACATCAAAAGTCCACTCTATATCATCCATAGGCAAATGGACAGGTGGAATCCACTAATAAAGTAATTGAAACATTTCTTATAAAGATTGTGCATCTGCATAGAAAAGACTAGAAGCCTTGTGGGCATACCATACCACAAGGAGAAACACTACAGGACATACTCCCTATGGACCTATTTATGGGAAGCAATTCTTATTTCTTGTTGAGTTCCAAATAAAGACCTTCAAGACAATAGTTAAATTAGGTCTTGATCTATCTGAAGAATAGAAACAAACAATGAAGTTGTTGAATGAAATAGATGAGATAAGACAGGATGTTATTCAAAGAACAAACGTAGTTCAACAACAAAGATAAATGTGGCATGACAAGTACATAAATGAAAAAAAAAAAAAAAAAAAAAATAGCAAAAGAGATTGGGCATTACTTTTTGACTCAAATTTTAAAGATTTTCAAAGAAAATTTCAAACTCATTGGCTTGGGCCTTATGAGATTGAAACTATCTTTGATAATGGTGTAGTCAAGATCAGAACCATTGATGAAGAAAGAGTGACCTTCCTTGTAAATGGTCATCGATTGAGAATTTACCACAAGCCAATGACAAAGGAAGAATTTGTTAAAAACCTACAGGACAATATTGATTGAAGATGATTAGGAAGGATTTTCCTTCCTCTCCAACTTTATTTGTAAAGCTTTTTGGTTTTCTTAAAATAATAATAATAATATAATATAAATATAAAAAAATGTATAAACATGGAACCAACTCTGTTGGCATGTTATACAGAAAAATTAGTGTGAATGAAAATGTTATGAAAGCAACTCACAAAAAGATAGAAAAGATAGATCAACGCCTTAGAAATTCAGACCTCTTCAGGGGGCAACCTCATTTACATTACATAAATGAACAATTCTTTGGATGATTCAAATGACAAAACCTCCTTTCTATATATAGGAGTCTAAGGAGTCACAATATAACCAAGCCGACCTAATAATAATAATATAAAGCACAAAAATAACAATAGAGAGATTCTATGGGGCACAGTAATAACAATATGGGGACAATAGGGGCACAACAATATTTAATAAGGGATACAACTACAATAGTAATGGGGTAATCACTAGTATTATAGGGACCTAACATGCCCCTCTCCTTAAAAAAAAGTGTTGTCCTCAACGCTTGAGTAGTTCTAGATGCTTCTGTATGAAATTCTCATCCTCGCATGTGGAATCTCCAGCGGATAAGTTCTTCCACTTGATGAGATACTCCAAAATTGATCGATTTCGTAGTTGTTGAGTTCTTGTTTCTGTGACTGATTCTGGTTCCAATATAATTTTTCCATCCTCGTCAAGTTCTGGCAATATTGTTTGAACTGGGAGCTTGTCACCTATCACCTTCTTTAAACATGAAACATGAAAAACTGGGTGTACTCGAGAAGCTGCAGGAAGCTCCAATTTGAATACCATAGTACCAATCTTTTGCAACACCTTGTATGGACCATAATACTTTGGTGATAATTTATTATCCTTCTTAGCTTCTACATCTTTCTTTAAATCATCCATCTTAGATTATGTTACATTTTGTGCAAGTGACATTTGTTGCTCTTGGTCTCGTAATTTTGATATATCATGTTGCATTTCTTCCTCTTCTTCATAAGTCATGCTAGAACTTTCAGGTTGTTTATTAGGTGTTTGCATTTTCTTTCCTCGGGGCATCAGTTACTGATAATAATGATATACTATGCCCTTAAAATTCCTTCAAAATAATTTTTCAAACCAAGCTTACGCAAAAATTTAAAAAAATCTACACACCTTTTTTCACTTTGTAGGAGCTTGATATTGCCTCTGATGTATCTCTGTAATTTCAGATCTTCCAGTTATGAAATTGCAACCTGCAGTAACCCTCTGCATCCTCTTTCCAATGCCACCAGTCTAAGCGAATTTAGATTCTCCAAGAAAGAGTTATGCACAATCTCCCAAGATGACCTGATTATATACCTTTTCAAAAGAGTGAACTTGTATGAAGTGCCATGTGTCACAGTTTTGACCTTAGGATCTGAAAAATATATACAGGAAACTACAGTCCATCCCCTTTCTGTAACTTCTTACGAAATTTCAACCTGATGCTCAAAAGAAAAGTTATGACTATTTTCCCTAGGTCACATGTTTGGAATGTAATTTAGGAGTCTGAAAAAAGACTAAATTCCTCAGATCATATCTCCACAAATATTGTGCGAAAAGCTCTGAAATTTAGACCTAAGGTTTAGCGTGATTTATTCTCAAATGGGTTTTTTTGGTAGCATCTGAAACGTTGCAGAAAAAAAATTATAGCGCAAATTCCACGATGACCTGTTTGGAGCAACGAAACCCTAGAATTCAAAGCTCTAATACCAAATGTTATGAAACTAGCTCACAAAAAGATAGAAAAGATAGATCAACACCTTAGAATTCAGCCTCTTCGAGGGGGTAACTTTCTTTACATTACATAAATGAACAATTCTTGGATGATTCAAATGACAAAACCTCCTTTCTATATATAGGAGTCTAAGGAGTCACAATATAACCAAGCCCGACCTAATAATAATAATATAAAGGCACAAAAATAACAATAGAGGGATTCTATGGGGCACAGTAATAAAAATATGGGGACAATAGGGGCACAACAATATTAATAAGAGATACAACTACAATAGTAATGGGATAATCACTAGTATTATAGGGACCTAAGAAAAACCAAGTAATTTTGGCACCCTAAATTTTCTTTTTTCAATCATATTCTAATTCCCATTTTATTTGTCCCTCTTTTTCTTTTCAGAATAAGTAGCTACAGAAATGTTGAGAATCTGCAGCTTTAATGAAATTAGGAAGCTAATATTGACAAGAATCACTGATTCGAATAATTGAAGAATTTAGCAAGTCAGTTCCACAGTGGAAGCACCTGAGAACAATTTCACAAGAACAATTAAGTATTAGAATCACAAGTTTGAAGGTATGCAAATATTGGATTTAATAATAAAGGTAAAAATATTACATTATGAAATAATATAGACATTTTACTGCCATTCAAAATAAATATTATTGTTCTAACTTCAGATTGAGTCAATATCATGTCATATCAATAAAGTTAGCTCGAAAAGCCCATTTGTCATTCATCATCACGTAAACACTTCAGTTTTGAAACCCTGCTTCATTGATAATTCTGCGCACTCATATCCCTTACA
Organism: Pinus taeda; assembly: GCA_000404065.3. Taxonomy (NCBI): domain Eukaryota; kingdom Viridiplantae; phylum Streptophyta; class Pinopsida; order Pinales; family Pinaceae; genus Pinus; species Pinus taeda. The sequence continues at coordinate 44,602 of APFE031359893.1, read as the reverse complement.
CTATGTTTCTCAAGAGCTATTTAACTCATTTCCCTGAGTCGTTTCACTCATCTCCATTTTCCATTTCACTCTCCTGTCCATACTCATATTTTTTAACCTAATACCATTCTAAAACCCTGTCAAAGAAGTAATTGTGAAGCGAGACTTTGCCAACATGGGAGTCATTGTTAGAGTAGAGTTGAACGGAGAGAAATTTATGGAAGGCTACCCGTAGGTCAAGCAAACACTGCAGCAAATGCAATGGCTAGATTTTATAGAAAATTTTGATGGTTGTGACAGAGAGGTAACCAAATCTTTTGCTCGAGCCTTTGATAGAATTGAAGTAGAAATTGGAGACATTAAAATTGTCATGACAAAGTCCTTCATGGCCAAGGTGACTGGACTATCCAGAATTGGAAAAAGGTGGTTCAAAAATAGGGGTTTTGAAGGGAATGAATGGAAGGCGTTTTTAAAGAATCTAGTTATGGATACTATTATTTTTTAAAAGGGTATTCCAAGCACAACTATAAAGTTTAAATTGAGGAATTTATTGTTAGTTATTCAGAAGTTCATTACTTGTGAGAGTAGATTTGATAGCATGTTTTTCTACCATGTTCGTTTAATGATGCACTTTATTGAAGGAAATGAAATCAATTTACCTTATTTTCTACTTAATAACTTGAGGAAGATGTCTGACAATACTCAAAGAAAAATATAATCCATTGAAACACTCTATATCATCATAGCCTTGTAAAGATGCTTATTGAAGCCCATCTTGAGAGTCTAGGGGATAACTGGGATAATTTTCTAATTAGAAATCATTTTAAAGAAATTGAGCAAGGAGAACCAAGTAACAATAAGATAACGAGAAGCAAAAGAAAATTGTCTGAAAACCCTACTCATAACCCACCTCAACCGGAGCAACATTTAGAGGATGAACTTCCACTTGCAAATGTTTTAGAAAATATAAAGAAGAGAATTGTTAGAAGAAAGAAAGTCGGTGAAAAAGAAGAAAATACACCCAAGGAGAAATAGAGAAAACAAAGAAGGCCACTACAGAACCAAAAAAAAAAAAAAAAAAAACAGAGTCCTCTCTCATCTACCATAAGGAGAAGTGCAAGACTTAACAAAATGGTAAAGGAGTCATTTCTACAATTCACAGAGTTTGTTAATCTAGAAGAGGAGGAGGAACCAGAGGTCCCATCACAAATTGTCCTTACACCAATCTCTAGTCCGACAAGAAAAACACTAGAGATTGATCTAGTACATTAGGAGATATATGACTATATTGAGTCTCTAGAGAAAAAGGCTACAGAAAAGGCATCTTCTTCTTCAATTCAAGGAAAAAAAAATTAGTTGGACAATCCATAAGAACCTCTAATTGTGAATACTTTGAAGCAATAAATTTTTGAATTAGAGACACTGAACAGAAATCTAAAGAAATAACATGAGACATTAAAGGGGCAAAATGAAATTCAAAGAACAAAAAATGATAACATTATGTTGCATCTAGGCTTATGATATGAAAAGAACAAAAAGTTAAAGGAGAAGAACAAGTCTCTGAAGAGGAAGGTTCTAAGTTTGGAATACAAAATTTTGATGAAGAAGCCTAGGATGGCAGTTGCTAAAAAGAAGGTAAAGAAAACAAACTTAGATGTTCTAGCTTTGACTTTTGAAAGAGTGCAATGACATAGAAAGAATATCAGTTTTGAATTTTTGCATGAGGACATCCAATGACCTCCGTGTGGGGGAATGTTGAGTCTCATAATTGTTGATTTAAAGATGATTTGAGGTTGTCATTGATGTCAACTCAAGCAGCACTAGGAGCTACCCTGATCCTGCAAGGAATTTTGACTTGACAACTGACTCTATTTTGAGTGAAGGATCTTCTAGATGGATTCTACTTGTCGAGATGTTTCCATTGATATATGGCACACTAAGAAATTCTTCACGGTTTGAGAGATATTCATGTTTGAAGTTGGTAACCCAAGTTAGTGGGCTAAAACCCTATGGGGTTGAGGCATGGCACTCATAATTGGTTTTGGTCATTTAATAGTCAATAATTAATAATTTTTTAAGCTCCTAAAATCCCTCCAACATTCTCTATAGAAGCCCCTCTCAACTCTATAAAAATAAATCTCATATATCCTCCAAAAGTAGCGATCGTGGCATTTTCGCTATAACTTCATTTCTGTGAAGTCTTAGATTCTAAAATGAAAACCCATTTGATTGACAATCCTGATGAACTTCGTGACTAAATTTCAAATCTTGGTTCACTATATTTTTAGAGATATGATCTGTGGAAGTTAGGGTTTTTGCAAGCTTCTGAATTTCATTTCAAAGAAATGACCTTGGGAAAATCGTCATAACTCTATCTCTAAAAAAAGGATTGGAAATCAGTAACAAGTGGCGAATAGTGCACGCACTATAGTTTTTTTTGTATCAATTTCAGAGCCGAAGGAGGAAATAGTGACACGTGGCACGTCGTACAAATTCGCTCTACTGAACTAGTCCATAATTAAGTCATTGTGAAAGATTGGGCATAACTTTGTCTTGAAGAGTCCAAATCAGGTCAGACCTGTGGCATTGGAAAGAAGACTCGGAGGGCTTCTATAGAACCGAAGATCACATATTGGGGATCTGAAATCGCAGAGATACATCAGAGTAAATATCGTGCTCCTAGAAGGCAAGAAAAACTAGATCAAGTGTTGTCAAGGGGTGCAAAGGACCAAACTTTCTAGGACAGAAAAGAGCAAGGTGCAGCAAAATGATGCGGTAGAGGTAAGCTACAAGTAAGTATCCTCTGTATATGTACGTTCATCTCTTAATTGCATTAGTTTCTTTGTATTCTAATTTGTTGTTTTTGTTTAGCACTGACATATGTTCTGCAGGATGAGGTAAGTTTTATTATTATCATGTCATGGGTAATTCTTTGAGACTTTTTGCGGGTATTATATATTCATCAAGAAAAGACTCAATGCATAATCTAATGTTCTGAAGAGTGAGAAAGAGTAGCATGAAAAGAGCAGCAACCAAGGTGCAAAATAGCAGCAAGAAGTTCACCACATGAAGTCTTCAAGTGGAAAGCACTGCATACAATCATTGTAAAAGTATCATTGTACAGAGTCATTGTAAAAGCATCTTTGTAAAAGTTGTACAAGTGTTTATCTGCCAAGAGTTGAAGAGGCAGTGTCGGGAGGTCTAGGATCATCATTAGGTGGTTGTGTCATAGTTTGGGTTATGTTCTAGTGTGTCGTCTTCTTCTACATCATTCTATATCATTGTAAAGTGGACCATTTTCCCTGGTACGGGAGTCCATTCTTCTTTTATTTTTCTATAGAGTGGTAGGGTGGTGCTAGGTTGGTGCATGAAGTCACCAATAGATTCAAGCCTCTGAAAACTTCAGGGTGGTAGGGTGGTGCTAGGGTGAGTTGTAGCTCATTGGGTGTTGGGGCATTTGTTCGGTTGACTACTGAAGAATCTCAGGCGTTGGAGCGTCCATCCAATGGGAGTTGGAGAAGAATGATTTTCTAGAATTCTATGAAGTTGTTGCTTTCATTTAAATTGGGGCTGAAGATTAAAGAATTTATTAGAAAAGCGATCGGTGGTTTTTTACTCAGAGGGGGTTTTCCACCTAAAATCTTTGTGTCTGCTAGGTTCTTTTATTTATTGTTATCACTGCATAAACGTTAATAATAATTGAAGATTAACTAATGATCTGAAAATATTTAAAAGTGCTAATTGCTACGGAATATTGATTCACCCCCGCCTCCCCCTCTCAGTGTTTTCCAACAATAATTGCTTCTTTTTTACACCCTTTTTCCATCTATTTTACTCTTTTTTTATAATCATAATCACTCAATGGGCAACAACTCACCGAATCTAAGGCATGGAAAGTATATAAAAGTTTTGTATTTCATAAGTTAATGATGTTTTTTATTATTAGTCTAATATTTGTTTTAGCTACCGGATTGGGATGATTCTGCAGCTAATATCTGATTTTGTAGCTAAGTCCATTGTTTCATAGGTTCTAAGGTGCCATCTAAAGTGAAAAATATATAGGAAGATAGTGATCAATGCACTCCATGATTCCTTCCTACCTTCATGAACCAGATCGACAAAGAAAGCTTCCAATTACGTGGTCAAAGACAAAATTCAACTCTGTCAACTACACAAGCGAGCGAGGAACAACATATACACCTAACAATTTGTTTTGTTAATAGAAAATCATTAGCAAATTTCATTATGATATCTTTCGTAGTTAATTTTAGTATTTTGTTAAGCAAAGCTAGGCATGAAGCTTTGAACATTTAATGATATGAGCTTTATAAAAAGGCTTCATAAGCAAACATAAACACAGTGATTTTATGATGCGACAATGAGAATTAAAATTGTCTTCAATTCAATTATAAAGAATCCTTTTTATTTTGATTCGTGGTTGATTGTTCAATTGAATCTCGTGACCATCTACTTGTGGAGGCCCCCCTCAAGTAGCAAGGTTCTTTTATGTTTTTAAGTATAATTTCCTTATTTCATTTCGTAAGCTTATTTTTTGGATGCATCTTGTAGAACGTTTTCTTTCGTTGATTTTTGAGTTAAATAGCAACAATGTGATTGTCTTATTAACTAATTTTCTTTATTGATTTAGGAGCACATGAATTGAATTTAATGAGTAACGATTACAACAGTGAGAGTTTGGATTTAGATTAAAATTGTAATTCTTAAACAAAGGATTTGATTACATTATTTATTTCAAACAAGAGTGATTTATGATTTTGAGAAAGTGAGAATATATTTTCAAATCATTTTGGATTTTCACGCAAGAATGTGTTATTATGATAGATGATTTGATTCATTTAGAGAATTGAGTTTCTTTCAAAGCATAATTTAAACATATAGTAGAGAGTGTGTGTGTGTGTGTGTTTTTATGAGTTAAATTTCATTTTACAATTGTAAGATTGATTAATAAGTTTGAGATTTTCATAAGTTGTGTAGATTTCATAATTAGATAAAACTTTTATAAAAGTGCAATTAATTTTCATAGGTGTGGGATTGATTTACTTTTATGCAGCGCTGTAAAGTTTCTTTTGAAACAGAGTGTGAGATTTTCCATAAGTAGTCTTTCATAAAAGAGTGATCATTTTATTTTCTAGGAATTATTGCTCTACTCATGTGCATTTCAATAACTTAATTTAGAATCTATATCTCGATAACTCAGTTTAATTTAGGTGTGAATAACCAAAGACTTCTAGCACAAACCATGCACTTACACTTCATCAGTGTACTAGGTCAGGCTGATAACTTATGCAAGTAATTTAAAGTTAATTAAATTACCAAACACCTCCATTGATTGAAAATTATGCTATAAAATGTTTTCTAAGGAATTGAATTCCCTCATGCCTTAATCCTTCCTTTAAGCTTCATGAGTAGTTATGCAACCAAAATTTTCCCTTCATTTAATCATAAGGGAAAATGTTGTTCAAAGTGCCCTAGAGGTAGAGAGAGTCCTAAAGAGGATAAAAAACCCTAAAGAGGGCTTGGATGCCATCTTCATAACTCCCACAAGAAGAAACCTTTTGTTTTGTGTTCAATTTTTACCAATTCATGTTAATACAAAGCAATTGGACTCTTTACCCCAATAAATTTTTAAATGGTGTTCCTATTTATTCATTTGTACTTGTCATAATAATCTTGTTAGGAAAAGTAGCATCGACTTCTTTGTTATCATAGTGTGCAAATTCTTGGTTAAGGGTTTCTTCTTATTTCCCCAGTGGTTGTCCATCTATTTGATGTTAAGGAAATAGTTAAATTGAATTAGTTCATTCACATCAATATAAATGTCTATCTTAGGGGACCCAACCCACTATTGAATGCCTTTTGGTAACCCTGTACACTAGATCTCACATGACACTTTGATCTTGTACCAAGGTATCATGTTGTTCTTCTTGTTTATCAATCTCTACGTATGTTTGACCTTATTCTTTGCCTTTAATTGTAACACTCTATAGTTAAGCTTTTTGTCACCTACATAAAATGTTTATGGCAAAAGAGTTCAATTCATTAACACTTGCAACCTTAAAAATACTAAGTGAATACATTATCTACCTCCTAAAATTAGCATAAAAAACTATACAATCTCTTACTTATTGAATGAAAATTTACAATTTAATTGCCATCTTCAATAGGGATGAAATTAAAAATGGACAAAAGAGGTGAGAACAAAGTAAATGCTTTGATTGAAATCAACAAATTTGATTTATATATCAGTTATAACACTTGTCTTTGAAGTTGAATTCTAATGCAAGGATTGCCCCAAATAAGTCTCATATCTACAAAGAAGTATACACAATTTTTATTATGGCTAAACTCACTCCAAAATAATTACAAAAGATTATTCCCAGTTATTTATTTAAATATTATAAATGTTACAATATCCGACCTCAGCAACTCCTTTACTATGAAAGGCGTTTTACATCCTCATGTTATGTTATAGTAAAGTTTAGTTGAGCCAAAACTTGTTTATAATCCAAACCTAACTAGCCTCAACAATGACCTAATTAAGGAAGAATGAAGGGTTCCAAGAGGGAGATTACACTAAAACTACCCTTCAATCCATGGAGTATGACCTACCAGTATATCTACTTGATTAAGAGCTCATAATCATTGGATGTAAAGAAACAATGGCGATCCAAGACAAAGATATCAAGAGTACATTTCTTCTTCCTTACCAAGCACCAATGAAATATTTCATGTGGTTGGATTTTGTTTACATATGATGTTATTGCATGTAAAAATCGCATTCCAACCTCTCATTTCAAATAGCCTCTTTTTTTTGTTGATAAATTCAATAATATTATTACATCAAAAATTTATATCTAACACAAACTAAACCAATAATTCTAAATATTATAAAGATCTCATTTTAAAATAGTAATAATAAATTTAACAACCAAAAAAATTAATGCTTTCATAACCATAAAGAATCCACATATAATTATGAATTAAATGGCCAATTCAATTCCTAAGTCCAAGAAATTGTAGCCAAAAACTGGCAATAAAAACATATAACCTTTATCTATACGGCAATAGACATTGCTATAACTTCTTTTGCAATTTGTTTAATCATATAGAACCCTACATTTTGTACATTCAACTTTAGTTTGTAATTCCCATCTTTCATATATATATAAAATTGACTTTACTATCAAAGACTCCTCAAAGTAAGTATATGAACACCTCAAATCACCTCCAAATAAGTACATGAACACCTCAAATCACTTCCCAACTTGTAGCCTCCCATAATTGGCAATTCACTTTCCTTTTCACGTTCATGAAATATTATTGCAATTATTGGCTATCTATTAAATGAGTTCCAATACTGCCCAATTCACTTTCCTTTTCACGAATCACTTTACTATCAAAAACTCCTCAAAGTATATGAACACCTCAAATCACCTCCAAATAAATACATGAACACCTCAAATCACTTCAAATCACTTCCAACTTGTTGCCTCTCATAATTGGCAATTCACTTTCCTTTTCACATTCATGAAATATTATTGCAATTATTGGCTATCTATTAAATGAGTTCCAATACTGCCCAATTCACTTTCCTTTCCACATTCGTGAAATTTTATTGCAGTTATTGGCTATCTATTAAATGAGTTCCAATACAAGGGCAGTGTCCAAATGAAACTCACATGTACATAAGAATGACAGAGACTGTTCCGAGACCTCCCGAAATTTTATTGCAGTTATTGGCTATTTATTAAATGAGTTCCAATAAAGGGCAGTATCCAATTGGCTATCTATTAAATGAGTTCCAATAAAGGGCAGTATCCAATTGGCTATCTATTAAATGAGTTCTAATAAAGGGCAGTATCCAAATGAAACTCACATGTAAATAAGAATGACACAGACTGTTCCGAGACCTCTAATTTTTGTAGATCCAGAAAATGAAACTCACATGTACATATGAATGACACAGGCTGTCTCAATGAGTTCTAATAAAGGGCAGTATCCAAATGAAACTCACATGTAAATAAGAATGACACAGACTGTTCCGAGACCTCTAATTTTTGTAGATCCAGAAAATGAAACTCACATGTACATATGAATGACACAGGCTGTCTCAGGCTGTTCTGAGACAAAAGAATAAAAACCTTTTTAAAATACCAGAATGAAAGCATATAATTTTTGTAGATCCTCAAATGAAACTGATCTACAAATGAAACTCACATGTGCATATGAAGGACACAGGCTGTTCTGAGAGAAAAGAATAAAAACCTTTAAACCTTTTTAAAGTACCAGAATGAAAGCATATAATTTTTGTAGATCTTCAAATGAAACTCACATGTAAATAAGAATGAGACAAAAGAATAAAGATCCTCAAATGAAACTCACATGTACATAAGAACAGACTGTTCTGAGACAGAAGAATAAAAACCTTTTCAAAGTACCAGAATGAAAGCATATATACAGGGTTCTCAGAGATACATCGAACATGGATGCCAAAGATTGAAAAGATGAAGTACAGAAATTACAATTCTCTAAATGTTACCTATTAAATAATTAGGTCTTTAAACTAAGAACCCCACAAGGAAAGTCCTTGATCTAATTAAACTGAAAAGTTCCAGTTATTCATCTAAGAAAAATACTATAGAGTAAAGCTGAATACAATACTAAGCTAAAAAAATTATATTATTAACTAAAAGAACAGCATTCCGCAAGGAAATATGGTCAAACCCATCTCTCCAATATGTAAACTTGATTTTAAAATAGAGTTTATTGATCTGTGAAAACTTGATTTTAAAATAGAGTTTATTGATCTGTGAAAACTTGATTTTAAAATACACATTTATGGTATATTTAACAAATTCAATTCACTTTTACAGACCTTGTTCTACACTTTCACAGTACACTTTCACATCAAAATGCCTTTGGAAATAACCAGACACCACAATTCAATGTTCAATACCAATGAACAGTTCATTGACCATTAGAATGAAATGGGGTAACCCCAATCCGGCTTCAAACTACTCATCCTTACCAACCCTTCACTTTTACAGACTTTGTCTTACACCTTTAAGATCAGAAATGCCAGAGGAAATAACCAAACACCACAATTTAATTTAAATACCAATGAACAGTTCATTGGCCCTTGGAATGAAATGACGTAATCCCAATCCGGCTTCAGACTACTCGTCCTTACCAACCCCTCCCATATGACCACTAATGAGACAAATATCTACTCCTAGGGCCAAATTGATCATATCAGAATTGGTTAGCCCAATTGGCCTCACTACCCTGATCATATCAGAACTGGTTAGCCCAATTGGCCTCACTACCCACCCTAGGCATGCTAGTTTGTTTCTTGGCACGCACATCTACTTTGAAGTTGGCCCCGCACATTTGCCCATCACTATCAACACGAGGCATTGGCATCAGCATATTCAAAGGATGTTCAAAGCTCTGCAATCCACCTGATGTAGAGAAGTAACAACCTGCGAGGGAAAATGCAACAACCGATATTACATTAGAGGCTCTACAGCCAACATTCAGCTACACTTTCATGATAGCTAAAAAAACAGATAAGCTCTAATTTATTATAACAACCTGCGAGGGAAAATGCAACGACCGATATTACATTAGAGGCTCTATAGCCAACATTCAGCTACACTTTCATGATAGCTAAAAAACAGATAAGCTCTAATTTATTACCTCGAGGAAATGGAGCAAAAGATTTTCCACATCCTTCTTTCAGGACATTTGGCTCATCAGATAGGACAAGGTAATCATCAGCTGCAGTGCCCCAAAAGAAAGGCACTGAACCATCAGCATCCTGGCAAAACAAATAGTTATTAGTCAAAAGCCAAGAAACCCACAATTTCAAGGAATGCTTCAAAACAAATAGTTATTGGTCAAAAGTCAAGAAACCCACAATTTCAAGGAATGCTTAATATTTTATATGGGAACAAAATATGTTCAAATAAATACTCAGTGCACCATTCTGTTATTGGGAAAGAGCACCATATAAAATATGTTCAAATAAATACTCAGTGCACCATTCTGTTATTGGGAAAGAGCAGAATTTTCGGGGTAACAGGTGCCGGTACCCCATCTGCACCATTCTGTTATTGGGAAAGAGCAGAATTTTCGGGGTAACAGGTGCCAGTACCCCATCTGATTATAAATAACTAATCTGCCCCCTTCCCTCTCCCAAAACAAATAATTAGAGAAATAATGAGAGAAACGCTATGGGAAAATAACTTAAATTTATTTTAACGAAGTAGGAATGTGGGCAAATATAGGGATATTGTTTTAGCACATTTGCAAAGGAATACAAACTATCAGACTGGAATCTTAAAAGTTTTTGGCAAAGAGATATATTTACAAGCCAAACTCCTATATCATGTACCTTATTAGAAAAGCAAGTTGAAAATTATTTCCAAGACTCAAGACCAGATCTCAAGAATTAAGACCAGATCTCAAGAATTTAGAGCAATCCATTAGAACAGAAAGTCGGGCTGAAAGATTGGGATCCGAAAGATTGGGATCCGATTTAAATCACTGTTCTGTCTCAAGTCAGTGATAGTCTTATTTTTCTGCATCAAAGTTGTAAAAGAAATCGGATAAGCCCAATGTCATTACAGTCATTATAGGGATATTGTTTTAGCACATTTGCAAAGGAATATAAACTATCAGACTGGAATCTTAAAAGTTTTCGGCAAAGAGATATATTTACAAGCCAAACTCCTATATCATGTACCTTATTAGAAAAGCAAGTTGAAAATTATTTCCAAGACTCAAGACCAGATCTCAAGAATTAAGACCAGATCTCAAGAATTTAGAGCAATCCATTAGAACAGAAAGTCGGGCTGAAAGATTGGGATCCGAAAGATTGGGATCCGATTTAAATCACTGTTCTGTCTCAAGTCAGTGATAGTCTTATTTTTCTGCATCAAAGTTGTAAAAGAAATCGGATAAGCCCAATGTCATTACAGTCATTATTGGTCAACCCAATATTCTAATAATGGCTGTAAGGATAACCACCAAGTAAATATTTCTTTAGATTACAGTATTTCTTTAGAAAAAGCCAACTCTGCTACATGAATCAGCTATGATCAGTGGGGTAGTTTTAGTTATGATGACAAATGCAGATGATCTTTTACCATGGATAGAATTTTTCATAGGATCTCACAATGAATAGCTTCTGTCATCTGGACTCTGGGTTCAGATAGAAAGTCATGAACTTGGCAATTTGTCCCGTAAATTGCCCACAAGTATATATATATATATATATAATATATATATTATATATTATAATATATATATAATATATATATATAATATTACATTTCTCTAATTAAAAAACAGAGTACATAACTTCAACTGCCACTTCATTTCAGAAATATACTCAACTGCCACTTCATTTCAGAAATATACAGATTATAACAGTCAACGCCTTCAAAGCACTATATCCAGAACGCAGGTTAATGGACGCTACAAAATGCTGTTGCCTCACTGTTTCCAGTGAGGATGGAACCTGAAGACCACGAATTCACTGGAAGCCTGGTAAATTCTCCACCTTACCCTTAGGCCACAAGCTAATGGGAGAGTCATAATACTTTATCTTGGGGTTGGTAATTTGAATTTCTTAAAAGATTCTTATCAAAGGGGGGTTTCATAAGCTTCCCATGTGCTCTGTGAAATTCATCTCATCACACGCCATGTACTAATGTCAAGGTATTCCAGAAAATAGAGCAGATGTAAGGGAGTCTGCAGTGTGAGCGTGTCCAGGATAGTAAAATGGTAAATCTATGGACTAAATCAAACAAACGGAGTCTTATATTTTTCCAAAACGAGCCCTCTCGTCTGTCAACTGCAGGATCAAGAAATCATCATATGCCATCTACGAATGTGAAGATACTCCAAAAACACAGACCGGATTGGAGAGAGTCTGCAGTGTGAGCGTGTCCAGGCTAGGGACTAAATAAAACAAGCAGAAGGGTCTTACAATTTTTCAAAACGCCCCTTATCCCCTCTCAACTGCAGGATCAAGAAAATCGATTCCCTAGAAACGACTACGAAAAGAGAAATATTGGAATCCCTCATTTATTATCTGAGCAAGGTATGTAGCATGAAGGATGGAAGGAAATGTGCGATGAAGCACGGTTGACATGGGAACTATAGAAGTGTTTATGTCAAATATTTCAATGGAAAATACAAAATAAAGCACAGAAAAGGAAGGGATGAGAAAGAAAGCGTACAGCTGCTGTAAAGAGAGCCTCAGAAGTGGAGTCGTAAAGAACGAAGGCAAACTTCCCCAACAGATCTCTAACGACCTCATCTGCACGGTAAGGACCCCTATCTCTGAGAGTCCGATAAGCTTCTATGATAATCGCCACTTCATCTGCAGATTTGTTGAGACCATATCGTTGTCTCAACACCGCTACATTATCCAAGATACCCTCGAATATGCAGAATATGTCATCTACAACTCCGAAAGATCTGCAAAATTCAAGAACCCCAGACTTAAAAAAACAGATCTACAACAAAAGAGATCCAAGAACCACCGACTATAAAAACAAATCTAAGCTAAAAATATTCAAGAACAACAAATTGAGAACAGAAAGCATGCCTGGGTGTGAGCAGAGGCTGGCCCGAGTGAGTGTACGCCATGGCACCGACATCACCCAGGTTAATGCAGACGGTTCCAGAATGAGCGGAAACGAAAGATTGAACCAAATCGATGCCATTTTTCCTCTGGTCAGCCTGAACATGGGGGCTGGTCAATTCCTCAGGGCCTTGTGCCACGGATCTCTTCAATACTGTCAGCATTTTTGGAAGCAGAAACGACCGTAAACCAAAGCACCTAATGGGAAAAACACTAACAAAACTAAGAGATAGATTACAGAGAAGATCAGACACAGAACAACAGTGTTCTCGGCTTGTCGCTGGCGCTTAGTTCAAGGAATGTACGTTGCAATGTGATTCATTACCCCCGAGCTGCTTGTGTATTTATATACAAAAATTATCAACCATCTAGACGATAAAATTCACCACGTAAGGTAAGTGGATAACCACGCCACCTGGATCTGGGTAAATTTGTCAGTTAGTCTGGTCAAGCTGACGTCGACACGGACAATGGATAACGTTTTCGATACATCGAGAACGCGCTTTATATAAAATATTTATATATGTTAGAATCTAGAATTAGGTTAATTTTATGTTTGACTGTCTGGTTGCGTGAGAAATAGATATATTTTTAGAATTTCTATAAAAAATTGAGCCAGGTGTTTTTAACTTTTTGGAGTGGAAAAGAAATTTAAATGTTAATAATTTAATTTTAATATATAAATTAAACTTAATAGTTAAGAAAAAACTAATTATATTTCAATAATACATCTAATAATAATATTTATCGTAGATTTTAAATTAAAATGATCCAAAAAAATCCGATCCTAATTTGTTCGAATATGGAATGAAATTATAAAACCTAATAATTAATATTTATCGTAAATTTTAAATTAAAATGATCTAAAAAAATTCCATCCTAATTTGTTTGAATATGCAATGAAATTATACAATCTAATAATTAATATTTATCGTAAATTTAAATTAATTAATATTTATCGTAGATTTTAAATTAAAATGATCCAAAAAAATCCGATCCTAATTTGTTCGAATATGGAATGAAATTATAAAACCTAATAATTAATATTTATCGTAAATTTTAAATTAAAATGATCTAAAAAAATTCCATCCTAATTTGTTTGAATATGGAATTAAAATTGAGAGGGTGAGTAGTGGTTGTTAAAAAGTGAAATAAGAGGAAAGTGGATTGATCTTAATTTAATTTTGTAGATGTTAAAATATTATTTTTATTTATCATTATGTAATTAACGATTTTTTTATGCTAATTATAAAGAGCTTAGTTTTTTTTTTGAATTTGTGGGAAAAAAAAAATGTGAAAAAGAGACGGGATAAAATGTATATGTTAATTAAATTTATATTTTAAATAATGACCGGTTTATATGAGACTTTGTGTGATTGAACTTTATTAGGTTTGGTTATATTTTGTAATTTTTTTCCAGTACATACATGACGGAAAATATATAAAATATTATGTTTTATTTTGAAATTATATTATAAGTATTTATGTCTTAAGTAAAGTTTTTGGTAGAAATTATATAAGAGAAATTTTTGGCTTTCTAACCAATAAGTGTGGTTCATTATCAGGCCCAAATGAAGAGGAAGAGGCAAATCATGACAAAGACTTAAATAGAGAGCAATGTGGAGACATAATTTCAAGTAATGGCTATATTTGAACAATAATATGATATTAATTTATTAATATATTAAAAACAATATTATTCAATAACCGCTATATTAAACAGTTAGTTTTTGAAAAAAAAATATTTAAATAATGATATTATTTCATTAATTTATTATATTTATGTCTTTTTAATTTACCTAGATAATAAGATGAGACATGTTTTGATAGGGTTGAATTTGGCTATGTGATGGAATTGAATTTGAGCACTTAATTTTTTATAGATAAAAAATTATATATATTTTTAATAATAATTTAATTTTAAAGTAAGTTTAAGTTTGTAAGAAAAGAGATTTATGTAGTGATTTTATGGCTTAAGAAAGTGAATGTATTTTATCTCATATAAATTTAACTTGTAATATTTAAGGAGGAAACACATATTTGTAATTATTATATCTACTCAAGTAATAAATTTAAAAGTGGATTTAGTGATCATTTTATATGTATAAATTAAAGATAGATTTATTAGTTGAAAAGATTATCATAGAGTCGTTCAACATGATGACTAGGCTTATGAGAATAGGATGGAAGTTATTGATTTGAAACCTATGTGTCGATTGAAGTCTTATGCATGTGTAAAAGGCCCAACCAAATCACAAATTAAAAGGTGTATGAAAGAGGTCTCTAGCATTCTTTCAACTAGAGAGGATGAATAAGTAAGTCTTGCCCTTGATCTCACTCTAATAGAGTTGTGATGAGGATTCTCTTTTAAGGATGTGGTTATGGCCTCCCTTGGCCAATGTGTCAAACTCTAGTTTGAGGTTTAATCCTTGTTGAGAGTTGGCATTAGATTGGACTTAGAAGAGCTTATGTAGTTAAAAAGGCCTTCAAAAAGCTTGTGATCAAACTCTACTCCTACTATTGACTTGGAAATTTTGTTGGGTGGAAAAAGCTTCAGTTTATGGCGCACCATCCCTATGAAAATATGTTCATGTTCTCAAGTGAACAAGAGAAGAATTAGTTTCAAAAGAAATGCCTTGGTTTTAAGGAATGTGTGCATGCCTTTATTCTTAATTGTGCATACCTAAATATAATTTGAGAACAACTTTCATCTCCTCAACCTGGTCAAGATAAAATTCCCAAACTTTCTCATGCACATTTGGGAGGATAAGGTTTAATGCAATAGGAAGCATGTTGGGAGATTTCATTCTCTATGACTACAATGAAGATGGGGACGATTGTTCTCTTTCACTTGAATTTGTGTAAAGTTGGATTTGACTTAAGGGATTCTCAATAGAATTCTACTAGTGCGAAAAGTCTCCTAGTAGAACCAAGAATGACATTATGAAATCAACTTGTTTTGTTGTTGTTTTTCCAAAGAATTAATCCATCTAATGGTACATGCCCAAAGTATGAGGTTGTATACAAGTTCCTGCTAGCATAAGAAAAGACCAATTCCTACTGGAGCCTTAAAGCCCCCCTGCCCCAACCAAGACAACTTTTGACTTGTTAAAAGAAAACACAGAAGACAGTTGAGAAGGGAATTGTAAGAGACTAACCCTCCCCTTGCAACCTTGGTATTGCAAGCCCCTACCAAGGAAACAAAGCCCATAATTCCCCAAGTGGGTTCTTCCTCTAAGAGCTTTGATATAAATGTGAAGTGTTGAGCATTCTCCCCTTACATCCACGATAATGGAATCTTTGCCCTCCAAAGAATATTAAAAATCAATGTTGTTAGCAGTACCCCTTGGGGATAACATGCACAAAGGTAAGATGAAGAAGGGGTATACCCAAAAACGAATAAGGAATATGAAGCCACTCCCAACCAAACTTTTTGGAAACAACTTACTCCATGAAATTCAATTGTTAGCCTAGCAAGTGGAGGCACTAGTATCAACAAAAGTACTCTTACTACAAGAGCAAAAAGTAAGTACATATATATATATATATATATTATATATATATATATAAGTCTCGTGATTGTGGTCTAACAACTATGTGTGGTGGTTAGGTCACCACAATCCTGTGGTTTATTCTTGGGTGTGATTATGTATGTCTATCAGAGCATCTCCAAACACGAAGGTACTTTGGCTGGCTTGGAAATTTCACGTCGGGAGATGCTTCGACAGACATACATATGTGTGTGATTACATAGTATATCGAAACATCTCCAAGGTACTTTGGCCGGCTTGGAAATTTCACGTAGGGAGATGCTCCGACAGACATACATATGGGTGTGATTACATAGTCTATCGAAACATCTCCAAGGTACTTTGGCCGGCTTGGAAATTTCACGTCGGGAGATGCTCCGACAGACATACATATGGGTGTGATTACATAGTCTATCGAAACATCTCCATAGACGAAATTTCCAAGTCAGTTAGAGTATCTTCCGATATATATATACATAATTTGAAATATATTTTTGAATGGGTAAATAAATTTAGAGTCTTTTACAATTTGAAATGAGATTACTATTTTTTATTGTTAGAATATATTTTTGAATGCATAAATATATTTAAAACCTTAAAAAAATTATATAAACACTCTCAGTTTGTACCAATTTAATAATTCTAATTTATCATTCAAACAATTTATTACTAAATTTTAAACAAATTTACTAAAATAATTTACCAAAAAATAAATATTTAAAAAATCTAACTAAACTCACTCTAATAACTCTAAAAACAATAATATTTATATAAAAAAATCTGAAAAATCTTAAACAAATCCCACCGATTTGGAATTACAAGCCAAAACAAATATTAAAAATCCAATAAAAAGCCAAACAACCCTATGTAACCTTAAAAATGCGATAAAACTCAAACAACCCTCTTTAACATTCACCATACAGATAACACTCATACAAATAACATTCTTTTTAAAACAATTGTAAAAATATAAAATGAAATATTCATGATGTAAGAGAGCTAATTGGATAGACTTGATGATGCAAGAGAGTTAAATGGATACATTTGTATAATAAGTACTACTAAAGACCTTTGTTATCATGGATTACAAATTATCATTAAAATAGTGTATGTAAGCGGGTGTTGAATTCAAAAATAAAAACGATGAGGTATATAAACTATTGTTTAATTTATTAATTATTAAAATATCTATAAGATATTACTAAATAAAACAAATTTATTATAGATTGAATTTAACATGAAAACTATAATTTAAATAAAAGCCATGTGGGTGTAAGTCATTGCTTATTTGTTTGTATATATGATTACATCTGGTTTTTAGTTTATTTAGTGACCATTTATTTATAAAGGAGAAAATGAATTTATAGCCGTAGTTTATATATACAAAGAATGTATAGATCTAAGTAATCGTTAAAAATAAAGAAAAAAATAATTGAAATTAAAACCAAACTATTTCATTTTAGTTTCTAATTTCAAAATATTGGATCTTAATTTCTAAATGTACTTTTATTAATGGTTGTTAATTGAAGAAAAACATGGTGTTTTGATGGAATATAAATGGCTAGGGTTTCTGAAACATAGAATAGTGTCGCTGCCATAGTGCAAACCAGAGATGGGGTTTCTGTAGAAGAGCGTTCCTTACTCAGATCAAAGATATGCTTCCCCCATCCATCGTGCAGATCAACCAGATGACAATCAGGAATACCTTGGCCTCCACAGATCTGCAGCCCACAGGCGCAAAGACCAAGGAGATACCGTCTGACAAGAGGGGGCTATGCGAGCTTGGATATGGCCCGTACGAACTGATGAGGCCTGGGGTTCCTTTGATCTGGTGAGGGTTTATATTTCCAAGTGGACAACGAGGACAGGCACTGTGGCGGTTCTAGACTAAATCATCATGCGATTAGAGGATTGAGCACACTTAAAAATAGCCGGTAGCCTGGACATGGTAGTTGGAACCCTGGAAAGCGCCCTCAGCAAGCCCCATTTGGAGAAAACAAGCCGCGGACAGACTCAAAAGCTTGGTGGGGCTCTTGGGCTCAAAGAGAAAATACCCAATCCAACAGATCGAGGCATAAAAGAGGGGTTTCCACTCAATACAAAGACGAAGCTGCTAAACATATTTATCAGAGCAATAGAGGGCAGATATTACAGCGTGTGGTATAGAAAGGAGACGAGTTTTTAAGATTTAAAGAAGGAAATCCAGACAAAACTTTTCGACCCAATTCCTCAGATATCTGAGGAAGCCGTATGGTCTGAGGGCAACCTAAATGCTGAATCTAGACCTATACAAGGCATTATCTATACGGATACAGACAAGGAAGGGATAAGGAACACACATAAAGTGGTCACACCACAGCAGCTGCAAGGTAAATATCATGAATTGGAGTGCTCAGATCCCATAGCTACATCGACACAAATAGCAAAGGGATCCTGGCCAAGAACAACATCACCCACCAAGGACTCCAGTCAAGCACTGATACAAATATTTATCAAAACCCTGTCAGGAAAAACGATATGCAAGAGAACCTGGATAGGGAAGCTGATAGAAGATATAAAGTATGAAATACAAGCACATACAGGCATATCAGCAAACATGCAAAGTTTGATATATGCAGGACAAATCTTACAGGACCAATGTATAGTGCAAGACTATGGAATTGTACCAAACTCAACCATCATCATAAACACAAGGCTGAGAGGTGGAAGCTTTGGATCTAGCTCAAAGGGTACTGGTACTTTCAAGGATGTCGTCAAAGGGAAGGGGGAAGCCACCAACAAGCCAACATCAACACAAGATCTACCTAGACCCTATATTGCGGAGCAAAGAACCCAGACTCCAATACTGACAATCACTCTGCCTGAGGTAAACAATTTTTATACTGATTTCTCTACAAAGGCTGTCATATGCAGATTTAATGGCTTTTGGCCCAAAACAGATCCATTACAACAATGGATCTACTCCACATGGACAACAAATTGTGATATCTATCTATGCTCCAAAGGCTTCTTTATTGTCATATTCGACATGGTCAAGGAAAAGGAATGTGTCCTCCATGAGGGGCCATGGTTTTGGGGCAATGCAGGACTCTTCATGACCCCCTGGTTCCTGGGTTTTGACGCCACTACTATGGTGGTTTCCAAAATGCCGGTATGGGTGGGCCTACACAACCTCCCACTACACTTCTGGCTACCCAAAGTCTTCAAAGTAATGGGGAATGCGTTAGGAAAATACCTCAAGCAAGACGTGGAAAGAATTACAAGAGGCATACATACTTTTGCCAGAATTTGTGTAGAGTTAGATCTTAGTCAAGGGCTACCTGATAGCATAATTCTGATCCATAACAACACATAGTGGAAACAACCATTAGATTATGAAAACATGGCCTTCGGGTCTCGTGGCTATCAACAAATAGGTCACCTTCTTAGTAACTGCCCACAAGGAAAAAAAGAAACCAAAAGAAACAAGAAACAAACACAAAAACCAAGAGGCTGGCAACACACAGTGAACCCATATGATGTAGCAGAGGATGAGGAGGCAACTATCCCTCTAATAGATCCTAATGATGTTCCTTTTGAGGAAGAAGCCACAGAAACCACCCCCATAGCAAACAATCAGATACACAAGTCGCCAGAAACTGAGAAATTTGTAGCACAAGAACTGATAGACTCTTTGCCGGAAAAGATACCAGATACAGTGGACATCAGTGGAGCCAAAAGACAGCATTCTCCAGATCACTCTGATTCAGAGAAGGACAATCCTCACCCTATGGAGGACACTTCTCTCATACTTTTTCCATCCTCACCGACTCAAGGGGAGTGTCGAAAGGTTGAGAAGAAAAAAGGGAGAAAAACATAATTTCCTCCCCATATGTACATTATATTTCTTTTGGTACTTTCTTTCTGGTTTTTTCTTTTGATAGCAGTCTTTTGATCTGCTTTTTGCATATGCGGCTCAACATCTACGAAATGTAATTTTGTTATTATTAATAAAATTACGATTTTTCCTTAAGGGAAAAAAAAACATGGCGTTTCGATAGTGTCAATTTTTATTTTTTTTTGAGCTCATTCTATTTTTATTGGTGTATATTTACATGGAATGATAAAACAATTTTTTTTGCAAGAATTACTTTTAGCTACTTTTTTACAAAAATGACATTTGTGTTATTGTTTTTTTGGTTTAATTGTATATTGATATTTACAGTTATTAGTTTGACATTTGACATTTGCTAATTTGCTAAAAGAAATAAGTAAGCAACTACAACAGTTTGACATTTACTTCACTTTGCATGATATTAGTAAACAAGAATATACAGTAGAAAAAGATATTTGCTACTTATTAGTTTTAAGAAGTTTTGTTGTTTATGTCATAGTCTCACCAAAAGTTCTAGTATGAGTTGCATTTTAAAAAGAATGTACATACATAGTAATATTTGGAATAATGAAACAAAGAGGTCACTGAGTCTGACGACATGGATTGTAGTGCTAAGAATGGAGAATTCCTAGTAGGAATGATACGATTTATTGTGCAAAGAAGTAACCTAAACTTGACAATAGGCATTAAAGGCTGAGTGCTCTATGAAGTAAAGGAGATGGTTCGTGAAATTAAATGGACTTAGGAAAATATTCATGCCCATGCTTGTCTAAAATAATACAAGTAGAAAAAGGTAACAAAATTTATAAACTGATTACAAGACGAAGAATGCAGTTGTAAGGGAGGGACAAGAAACTTGCTCCAAAAGAAAAACAAGCATTTGGAAGAGACAATGTTTTTTTTTTTTTTTTTTTTTTTTTGTGTAAATCGGACTATTCTATTATAATACAAAAAGTTACAGAGGATTACATTTTCCGCCAAAATTGGCTACATGGACAGGTTGACATTTTGGATCTGAACCTGAGCCTGAGAGAGAGGACTGTAAGACTGTCCTCTTTTCCCCAACTAGAACCATAGCTGTACTGAAGACTACAAAACGGAACCTACCACTCCCTGCAGCGCATGGGAGGAGGTTGCTGACCATTACAATACTGAAAAAGTGCTTACAGACGCTAAACTTATACGACAGAACCGACATTACAGACACTAATGCGCAAAGCATAATTGACACAAACATTGCAGAGATAAACATAGACATGGACTGACTCCTTCCAAAAATGAACAAAACATAGCCATACCACCCCAGAAGCCCAGACCGCGCGCCTAGGTGTAACGATTTGGAGGCTCCTCCACCATCGGGCTGATGAATGTGCCGTGTGGCTCCTCCACCATTGGGCAGCCGTAGGAGTCTGAGGCACTCGTGTCGGTGTAAGGCGCTGTATTCCTCTCAGGCTCGCTTGGTCCAGCTTGGTTCCTTTCAGGCTCGCTTGGTCCAGCTTGGTTCTTCGCCACCTCACTCGCAGCTTCCTGAGACTGTAATTGCTGACCATGAACAGGCGAGGGTGGCCTTTGATCTGCTGGGGCTCCAGGTCGGTCATGGTGCTCGCATTTTTCAATGCGCATTGAGACGAAATACACAACATTGTCCAGGATGCAGGGGTACATAAAGCGAGTTGATGGATGCCCACCGAAGGGACATACCGCCGACCTGCCCCGCCCTTTGCCTCGCCCTCTCCCTGTGCGAGCTTGTGGAGAGAGAATTTCCTCTGAGGACGCAGAGGACTGTGGTGAAGAGGCCCTTGCTCGAGCTCTACCTCTTGAGCCACCACGCCGACAGGCTCCACGTTGCCGTTCACGTGGCATGGTTTAGCACCAGAACTAACCAAAGGACGCAGACTCTTCAAGAGCTAGATGTCTGTTCTTATCTCCCAGGACAGAGGCCAGGTCTGATACCAAACCGCATCCAGAGAGTTTATCCCAGCTAATTGCCCAGACCCGCACCCAGAAAGTGCATTGCGCCCCGGGAATGCCCCTCGAACCAAATACCCAGGAGACGGCGACGCTGCACAGATCAGAATTCTGTCATTGACAGCGCCGCACCATGCAAAATCGACAGCCCAAGTTCTCAGGAATTTCAGGCTTGCAACCAAGGCCTCAAGAGCAGAGGGCCAAGGTTGATAAACAGTCTTCCTCCCGCACCGGGCAGACATCCAAGAATTGAGGACTCCTTTCTCTAACGAAACCAGGCAACCAGACAACCAGACAACCAGAGCTTCGCTCACCAGACAACCAGAGCTTCGCTCACCAGACAACCAGAGCTTCGCTCCCCAGAGCTACGCTCGCCCCTCACCAGCTTTCTCAGACAGTCCCCCTCACCTCTCACTCTTGAAACCAGAGAATTCCGCAACCTGACCTTCCACTCAACCAGACAACCAGAGCTTCGCGCTCCTGAACCTTGCGAATGACTTCCCCTCGGCGTCGAAATGCGGCCTCTCGGCAATCTAATACCCCTGCCAACTTGAGAGAGCCTGCCTGCATTAACTCTGGCCGGACTCCTTCGCGAGTCTTCAGCCCATCTGTCCCGAGCTGGTGGCCACTTGGCATTAAATGACGCCGCCGGCTCATTAACCTCTCTGTCATTCACCCGCAGCCGGGGTGGAAGAGACAATGTTGATATAGGGAAAGATTCAGTTTTAACATAGACAAAAAACATAAATATTGTATGATTACAATTTGCAATTAATGAGTTATGTTGCGTTGTCATTGTGATAAATATGGATGAATATCAAATGGAGTATGTGTTGATTTGAATATAACTGCAATGCAACTTTGAACCGATATTTTCCTAATTTGTATATTGATTGTGGTTATCATTATGCATGGGAACATGTGTCCTATGGTTTCATGAAAAAGTAAATAAGTTAATATAGTAAACAATAGTAATTGGAGAGTGCCTGAAGTTCAGATTGAGGAAGAATCCCATAACAACTTTTGGTAAATGTTAATGATATCATAAAAGAATCCATAAATGAAGTTAAGAACCTCAATGATCTATTCAAATTGCAAAACAAGCTCTATTAGAACAATTGGGTTATGAGATTCTTTGTATTAATGTACAAATCTATACCATAGATGCTCTGTTTGACAGAGATGCTCAATGTGTACATTAAGATATATGTTTACAAAATACTCTTGTGAAAGATCAAATGAATGTACTCGAGTCGATTATGTCTTGTTGTAGTGCTTTTATAGGCTATAGCCTTTATTGTGCACGAGCCTCCATTCCCACTATAGGGAGATTGGTAATGAAGATCACAAGTCCTCACAAGTAGCCAAAGGCCTTGGTAACTAATGAGAAGTGTTGAGTAACTGCTGAAAGAGTTCGTGAGCATTATAGAATAGTTGGCTTGTTGAATGTGAGATGGAAGCCTGATGTAAGGTGGCTCCAAGATTCTGTCAGATAAGAACTACAAAAGCGCATGTGCCACCATGCAAGGAATTCGCTACTCGAAGACAAAGAAGCACCACTGGATAGTAATCCATCAATGTAGTTATCACCCAAGCTCAGAAGGGGTAACAACATGGAATGTCTTAGTATGGCTTTGATAGAGTGGTGAGGTGCTCATTTAGATCTATCAACTGAATGAATTCTTGGGAGTATCCCCCAATCAAGAGCATTAGTTGGAGGTAGTTCATGTAGCAGTAGACCTGGTCTTTGAGGATAGTACAAAAACGTCGACTAAAGACTATGTGTGTTGCAAAGCCAAAGGGCCATGGCACAACCATTATTGAAAAATAAGAAAGGATGTTCAGTGTGGAGCAAAGGGGTAAAATTTTTAATTTATAGAAAGAATTAGATAAGGCTTATCCTATGAAAACTTGTGATTTGTCCTGCATGATTCTCTTGTTGTTCAATTGCAGACCACACATGGATTATCTACACACTTCAAGTAACAAGGTGGGTAACAGAGAGTTAGGAGGACGGAGTAATAATTGCATAATAGCATAAGAAAAGTAACATCCAATGCCATTTAGTTCAAGGTTGGGCAATCATGCCGTGTTCATTTATAGTCACTCTGAGTTGCTAGTTGTGTGCTCGGGAGGTTATATTTTTTCAAAATCTTTTTGGATCCAATGTACAAATTAGTATTGGAATGATTGCACAGTTAGGAGGTCGGATAGGCAAGAGGTCGGAAAATCATTTTTGTTTTATGACACTTATTTTATCGTGAGCCTGACTATACCATACTCAAGCAGTTTCATTAAGTCGGTTAGTTTAAGAGCAGAAAAATGCTGAGGTTGGAAATTCCAGTAGCTTGATGTTAGAAAAATATATATTACAAAGCAATGGAACACATAAAATATATTGCAGAAATATAAACATAGAAAACACATAAAACAAGAGAGACACAAATATACATGGTTCACCCAATTTGGGCTATGTCCACGGAAACAACCAGTCCTTCCTTTTATATTATCCAGCAAACTGAAGAGATACAACCTACAACAAATCTGTTGTAATTCCCTCTTTGCTCTCACACATTCTCCTCTCTCTTTCTCACTCAGAATACATATATACATAGACGAAATACAATTCCCTCATATATAGTGAGGGGTTGCCTTCTAGGGCAAAAAACCCTAAATTAAACATAACTTCTACCATCAGATCTCTGCCTAATGTACGACCCAGATTGACTACGAAATTACAACATTTTACAAGGCAATTTTACATCTAGTTTTAGCTTCGGGGGTGCTGCCCTCGATCCCCCCCCTGGACCCTTCTTGCAGCACAAATATTATGGGTAGCGTTGCTGCCACATTACGAACTAGGTTCCAATGTGGTGATACCTCTGAATAAAGAAGATAATTAGGCTCCACACTCAACAATCTCCCACTTGGAGACTGATTATAGAAACTCCATCGCTGCTTCATTTGATGGACAATGACTCCACTTTGGACTTGGTTGTTTCTCATCTTCTTCATCATACTTGAAGACCAACTGAAACTAATCAGAATCTTAGTTTCTCCCTGGTTACAACTTTTGTTAACATATCTGCAGGATTTTGGCTAGTGTGTATCTTTTCCAGCTTCAACTGTCCATCTTCCAACACTGATCGTATGAAATGGTACTTGAGCTGTATATGTTTAGTCTTGGAATGAAATGCATAGTTCTTTGCAAGATGTATGGCACTCTGGTTGTCACTGTAACCTGCCCAACTCCTGCTTCTTACCCAATTCATCCAGAAACCTTTGTAACCAAATCATTTCTTTACTAGCCTCTGTAGCAACAACATACTCTGCTTCTGTTGTTTAGAGTGCAACAACACTTTGCAGTTTTGAAACCCAACTGACAGTTGTTCCACCTACAATAAACACATACCATGTGGTGCTCCTCCTGTTATCTCTATCACCTACATATCTACATCAACATATCCTTGTAGAGCAATGTTTGAACCACCAAAGCATAATGCTTGATTTGAGGTACCTCTCAAATACATGAGAATCCACTTCACCGCCATCCAATGTTCTTTTCCTAGATTGTTCATGTACCTACTTACAACTCCCATTACATGTGCAATATCAGGCCTTGCGCAGACCATTGCATACATTAAGCTTCCAACTGCTGATGCATATGGAAATTTAGACATATAAGTCATTTCTTCCTGAGTCTTGGGACACACCTCCTTACTTAGTTTGAAATGGCTAGCCACAGATATACTAACTGGTTTTGCATTTTGCATATTAAATCTTTTCAACACCTTTTCTATGTACTCACTCTGAGATAATGTTAATTTTCAATTCTTCCTGTCTCTAGTTATTCTCATATCAAGGATTTGTTTTGCAGCACCCAAATCCCTCATTACAAATGAGTTTGCCAATTTTATTTTGAGCACATTTATTTCCTGCATGTTAGAACCTGCAACAGGCATGTCATCTACATACAATAACAATATAATATAGCTGTCATCATTTTCCCTTTTGAAATAAACACAATGATCATAATGATGTCTAGTATAACCTTGTTAACACATAAACCTGTCAAATTTTAGATACCACTACCTTGGAGTTTGTTTTAAGCCATACAATCTCTTCTTCAACCTGCACACTAGTTTCTCCTTCCCTTATACCTCATATCCTTGTGGCTGCTGCATATATATCTCTTCCTCCAAATCACCATGGAGAAATATTGTCTTTACATCTAACTGCTCAAGGTGCAATCTTTAGCTTCTACAAGACTTAAAATAGTTCTGATTGAAGTAATTTTAACAACAGGAGAAAATATCTCATCAAAGTCTATACCCTTTTTTTGTGCAAAACCCTTCACCACAAGTCTAGCTTTATACCTTTTTCTACCTCCATCTTCTTCATTCAACGTGTAAACCCATTTATTCTACAATGTTGTTTTATCTGCAGGCAACCTGACCAAGTCCCAAGTCTGGTTATGTGCTAAGGAGTCCATCTCTTCTTTCATGGTTTGCTCCCACTTCTTCCTGGTTTCTACCTAAACTACTTCTTCATAACATTCTGGTTCACTAGAATCAGTCAACAATACATAACATAATGAAGGAGAGTATCATTCAGGGGGTCTACTTATCCTGGTAGATCTTCTAACACCACTTTCAGGTGTTTGACGTGCTTGTTGCTGTTGTGGTTGTTGATCATTATGATTTTCAAGCACCTTCACTTTTTCTGTGATCTCATCAAGCATTGTTTATTCTCTATTTTCTTTTTCATGTTTCTTTTCCTACATCTGATCCTTATACAAAACCTTTTCATTGAATATGACATCTCTGCTCCTAATGATTTTGTGTTTTTCATAATCATAAAAGCGATAACCAAAATCGTTAACACCATATTCAATAAAGGTACATTTCTTTGATTTTTCCTCAAACTTTGTTCTATTTTCTTTGCTAATGTGGACAAAGGCTTCACAACCAAAAGCCTTTAAAAATGAGTAGTTTACCTTTTTATCTGTCCATGCCTCATCTGGAATACCACCATTCAAGGAACTTGAAGGCCCTTTGTTTATTAGATGAACAACAATATCTACAACATCTGCCCAAAATTCTAAAGGAAATCCTACATGCAATCTCATGCACCTTGCATGCTCCATGATTGTCTTGTTCATCCTTTCTGACACACCATTTTCTTGTGGTGTTCCTGGAACTGTATTCTCTCTACGAATTCCATTCTCTGAATAATACCTATCAAACTCTTTGCTGCAATATTCACCTCCATTGTCTGATCTGAGACACTTCAACCTTTTTCCTATCTCATTTCAACCAAAGTTTTCCATTTCTTGAAAGTATCAAATACATCAGATTTATTTCGAATACAATAACTCCAATTTTTTCTGATTGCATCATCAATAAAAGTAACATAATAACAAGAGCCACCGAGAGATGATAGATGATAAGGTCCCATACATCTGTATGTACAAGCTCTAATTTTTTGTTCTTATTTTCTTTCCCAACTTTGAGGAATCCGACTCTCTTCTGTTTTCCATTAACACAATTCTCACAGAATTTTAAATCAACATGCTTCAAACCTGGCAACAAATTTCTTGAGTGAAGAATCTGCATCCTCTTCTTACTCATATGCCCAAGCCTATGATGCCACAATGCCGTATCTTCTCCTGTAGAGGTTAAAGCATTAACAAAATTAGAAATACCATTGCATAAATACAATGTACCAACCTTCTCTCCTTTTGCTATTACCAGGGATCCTTTAGTGACCTTTTAGGTTTTATCTATAAAAGTAGTCACACAGCCTTCACCTCCCAACTGCCCTGTTGAAATTAGATTTTTCTTCAGAACTGGAACATGCCTTACCTTGTTCAATATCCATTGATTTCCATTTCGTTGTTTTATGAAAATTAAACCCATTCCAATGATTTTATAGGGTTTATCGTCACCCAATCAAGACCGTCCAAAATCTCCTTGAACATAATCATGAAAATGTTTCCTATTAGGTGTGGCATGGAATGAGGCCCCTGAATCTACCAACCAGGCATCAATAATATTTTCTAATGAAAAAATCAAAGCATCTTGCAACACATCACCTGTCACATTCACTTCATGATTGTTTTCTTGTTGCGCGTCTCCTTCTTTTCCCTTCTGAGACTTGTAGTCTTTCTTCAGGTGTCCTTTCTTCCTGCATTTCCAACACATTATCCTTGATCTAGACTTGGATCTTCCTTTCCTTTACTTACTGTGATATCATGGGCTCTTTCCTCTTTCCATTTTTCTTCCCCTAGTCTCTGCAGTCAAAGCGTTACATGATGTCTCACGAGAGCTTTTCTGTCGCATTTCCTCACTAAGGATTGTATCGACAACATCATCAAAATTTAAGGTACTAGATCCAGAGACAGAGTTACTAATGGCCATAACTAAACCATTCCAAATTTCTGGCAGTGAGCATAGAAATAACAGAGCCCTAACTTCATCATCAAAAGTTACTATTAGAGAACTTAACTGACTGGTAACTGTATTAAATTCATTTAAATGATCAGAAACAGATCCACCTTTTGACATCTTCATATTAAATAAATGCTTCATAAGAAATACCTTATTTGAGGCCAAGGGTTTTTCATATAGTTTGGCCAATGCCTTCATTAAACCCTCTATTGTCGTTTCCTTTGAAATATTAAAGGCTACCGATGCCACTAGGCACAGCCGTATTGCTCCAAGTGCCTTTCTGTCCATAATATCCCATTCTGTGTTTGTCATACACATCAGCTTCTTTGTCTTTCCACTTAATGGTAGGTACAAATCTCTTTGATACAAATAATCTTCCATCTACATCTTCCATAGCTAGTAGTTTTGGTTGTTAAATTTTTCGACCCTATACCTACCATCTTCCACCATTACTCCCACTCGAACTAGGAACCCTTCTCTCCTGCGAGTTTATGAGCCAAATAGACCTTCGGCTCTGATACCAATTGTTAGAAAAATATATATTACTAAGCAATGGAACACATAAAACATATTGCATAAATATAAACACAAAAAACAAATAAAACAAGAGAGACACAGATATACGTGGTTCACCCAATTTGGGCTATGTTCACGGAAATAGCTAGTCCTTCCTTTTATATTATCCAACAAACTAAAGAAATACAACCTACAATGGATCTGATGTAATTCCCTCTTCTCTCTCACACAATCTCCTCTCTCTTTCTCACTCAGATTACAAATGTACATAGACGCAATACAATTCCCTCATATATAGTGAGGGGTTGCCTTCTAGGGAAAAACCCCTAAATTAAACATTACTTCTACTGTCAAATATCTGCCTAATGAATAGCCCAGATTGACTATGAAATTACAACATTTTACAAGACAATTTTACATCTATTTTTAGCTTCAGGGGTGTTGCCCCCGATCCCCCACCAAGGGGGGGCTCCCAAAGATTGTAGTCGCCCCCCTCCCCCGGACCCCCCTTGCAGTGTAAATATTACGGGCGGCGTTGCCGCCACATTACAAACTGGGGTCCAATGTGGTGATACCTCTAAATAAAGAAAATAACCAAGCTCCACACCCAACACTTGATAGTCAGGTAATGCTAAGGTCTGGAGGTTGGGTAGTTTGACAATTGAGCAATAATGAGGGCGGGGGTTTGGGCGATTATTTATTAAAATAGTAGTCACTGAGGGTTCTAAGTCAGTTGGTTGGAAGGTTGAGTTGTTTGATAGGTTGGTGGTATTATTAGGTCGGTCGTTGCACAATCGGGCATTGCTCAAGTCAGGAGGTAGGGTAGTTTTAGAGTCAGTAATGGTTAAGTAGGATGTATGGTTGATTATTTATATATAAAAAAATCCTAGTCACTCAGTGTTGGTAGTCAGTTGGTCAGAAGGTCGCGTAGTCAGAAGGTCATATTTCTTTTCTACAAAATGTTTAAGGATCAGACTTGCAACTTAATTTAAAAAATAAAAAAGAACAATGTTTAAGGCTTTTGTTTTATGCATTTTGTGATGAACAAAAGAAAAAATTGCAGAAAAAACAAATAAAGGAGACTTGACTTTTAGTAACTAGCTCTTAAAGTACAAACAACATAATATTACTGTTGGGATTGTCACAGGTTTTTTTTTGTGAGTTGAATGTACAGTCAGAAGGCTAGACAATCAGACATTTTTTATTTATTTTATGGTTCGTTTATTGTATCATTGCCTGGAGTAGACAATAGTCGGGTGAACTCATCTGGATAGGTAGTTTCACAGTCCAACAATCCAAAGGTTAGAAGGTCTGTCTAATTATCTATTAAAAAATTTGTGGTCAGTTCGAGTTCCTAGTCATGTGGGTGGAAGGTCGGGTGGTCGGGAGCTTGTATTTTGTTTACAATTTTTCTTTTCTTTCTAAAACCGACTTGTGACTTAAGTGTTCAGGGAAATATATATATATATATATATATATATATATATATATATATAATATATATATATATATATATATATATATATATATATATATATATATATATATATATATATAAGGCTTTTGTTTTTATTGATTTTGTGACACACAAAGGGCAAAAACTCTTGTTGTAAACATGAGAACAAGAATGGAAATTATTCGATGAATATTTAGATTATAAGTTTCATACCAAATAATTACAGAACAGAGAAATATAGAAGATTGGATTTGCCTTTGTCCAATAGGATGTGAAAAGAGTTTATTATGTTCACAGTGGCAATTATTTTCTTGACTCTCAGTTCATTTATTGATATCATAAGTCTATATGCTATATGACATCACAAAGGTTTCCTAGAATTTCAGTAACTGATTCTGAAAACCTATATTCCCTGTATGTTTGTGTTTACATTTATATCAAGTAATAAATTTATATCTAGTTACAATTGAATTCAAAGAAAAATACTTGAGACAATTGAATACAAGAACATAGTGTAGCAAGGAAACATAGATGGTGAATCTATTTTAGATGCTTATCATGCATAAACATATTACAGTTCTTATATTGCAAAAATGGATCTCTCTATTACAATTGCATTTAAACAAATTGGGTAAAAAATCGTATGTCTTGTAGAGACAACAAAATTGAAGCTATTCGTAGACTTGGAAACACATTGCTAAGTATACAAAAATATCAAGTGGAAAAAAATGCACATTGTTTTGTGTTTCTCTATGTATTTCGCTGTTAGAAGAAAAAATTTCATGAAAATTGATTGAGTTGGAGAAACAACATATGTTCTGAAAATACCTACTTTGTCAGAACAACAATATGATAACTTTGAATTCTCCCGCTGTAGTTGTATTCAATGCTAAATACTTGACACAAATGAATACAAGAACATAGTAATTGATAAAGAATTCATTGAGAAAATGTGTAAGTATTTGGCAGATTCCTTGTGCCACCTTTGTGTATAATAGCTTTTTTGCTGGGACTTTGGGCATACTCAGTGTGCAACCGAGGTTCAACACAGAATCCCTGTCACTTTTTGCTTGAGCTTATAGGCATATCGGTTTTCATGGACACAATGACACACATACGTAACAAGAGACAATAGTGCAATGAGAACGAGTACAATGCATCTTTGTTGAGCAAACCTATACAACAGTGCTCAAAAGAATAGTAAGTTTAATGTGCCATATATAGTGATAATAATTTTAACAAGAAATCAATGAGTGTGCTATATGATATGTATTATGAATGTGAACAGGGATCAAGGTGTTGTATCTCTAAGATGATAATGGTCAGCTATCATGCCAGAGCATCTAAGATAATTGTTTTGGGGTTTTTGTTTTAATTTGGAGGACCAATGTATGAAATAGATGTAACACTGTAATGCTTAACTTTGTGAATAATATTAATATCAAAGCAGAGGGCTGCTATAAAATTTCACACAGTGATATAGCTTGTATGGTGGCGAGCAGAAACAGAAAAATAATATGATTATCACAATTTTCAAATTAAAAATTAAATAATCATAAATATGAAAACCTTTAAACTATGTTCAGAAGGTTTAAGAGAATATGCTTAAGCTTACAAAAGACGTTGATGATTTATTGATTCAGAGGGAATTAATTAAATAAACAATCCATTAATTCATTATGTAGTTTTTAACCCCATAAAGAAATTACCTGCATACGAATTCTAAATCACAGGAAAAATAAAAATGCAAGAGCATAACACATAAAACACATATACACAGAGATTTCCCACTGGTTCCCAAAACCGGGACTACCAGCATGATTTTTTTTCATTATATTCCTTTCAATGTCACAATACGTATTTATACATGCCGAAGCATCCAACCATGGACCGAAAACCATCGCGTCCAAAACCATGGACCGAAAACCATCGCGTCCAAAAAAAAAACATGTGCGAAAATCATGCACAAAACCATAGATGGGTCCGCCCAACCTAACATAGGGTCCAAAACCAAAATTTTCCGGGGCGCTGTCCCAGACCCCATAAAGTGGGGTTACGGGTACCCCTCAAACCCCCTGTTAACTATGTGAAAAGAATATAACACAACCCAACAATCTCCCACTTGTTGTTTTCTTTCCACAGGAGAGCTTAATCATTTTTCCAGCCCTGAAACACCCATTGTTTCTCTACACCAAGAGAACTTCTCAGAGCTCACAGATTTGTCAATGCATCTGCAGTATTCTTCAAAGTGTCCACCTTTACCAGCAACACCTTTTTGTCTTCTATCATATCCCTCACAAAGTGATACTGAACATCAATGTGCTTTGTCTTTGAATGATAAGCAGGGTTCTTTGCCAAGAAAATTGCACTTTGGCTGTCACAGTCTATTCTTATAGCTCCTTGTACTAACACCATACTTGAACACAATCTCTGCAACCAAACTGCTTCCTTGCTTGCATGAGTGGCTGCAATGTATTCTGCCTTTGTAGTTGATAGTGCCACTACAGATTGTTTCTTACTCATCCAACTGACTCCACCTCCAAATAGGTTAAACACATACCCACTTGTAAATCTTCTCTGATCCAGATCTCCAACCCAGTCTACATCAACAAAGCCATGAATATCCAACACTCTCTCCAATCCTGGTCTTCCTTGGTAGCAAAAACCATAATCACTACTGCTACGCAAATACCTGAAAACCCGCTTCACTGCTGTCCAGTGCTCCTTCCCTGGTTTTGACATAAACTTGCTCAATACTCCCACTGCATGTGCAATGTCTGGTCTAGTACAGACCATGCCATACATCAAGCTACCGACTGCACTTGCATATGGAACACGGGACATGTCCTCTTCCTCTTCTTGTGTCTTGGGACACTGTTCAGCAGATAACCTCACACCTACAGAAATAGGAACCTTCACCGGTTTACTATCCTGCATATTAAACCTCTGCAATATTGTCTCGACATACTTCCTCTGGTTTAACCAGAGCTTCCTCTTTGCCCGATCTCTTTTAATTTCCATGCCCAAAATATAGTTTGCAGCACCGAGATCTTTCATGTCGAATTTGAGGACAATTGGGTCTTCAAATCCTGGATAATTTCTTTGTCATTTCCAACCAACAACATATCATCCACATAAAAGACTAGATAAATAACACGGTCACCAATTAATTTAAAATACACACATTGATCTGCTTTGCTTCTAGTGAAGCCAAGTCCCCATATAAATGTATCAAATTTCTGATACCACATCCTTGGTGATTGTTTTACCCCATACAGAGACTTCTTTAACTTGCATACTAGTTCTTTCTTACCCTTCACCGCAAAGCCTTCAGGTTGCTTCTTGTAGATTTCCTCTTCCAAATCCCCGTGAAGAAATGTTGTCTTCAATCCATCTGTTCTACCTCAAAATCAACAGCAGCAGCAACAGATAAAAGTAATCTAATAGAAGTTACCTTGGCAACAGGAGAAAAAATATCACCAAAATCAATTCCCAGCACCTGGGAATAACCTTTTGCTACCATCCGAGCTTTGTATTTCTCCACCTTTCCTTCTGCATTTGTCTTCTTCTTGAACACCCATTT